>WNWK01049567.1:0-13155 GCA_009830355.1 Cherax destructor
TTTTTTTTTTTTTTTTTCGAAAGATTCGGGGCACTGGGCGAGCTAACGTAAATATACGTGTGGACCGTTTAAGGGTTAAGAAAGCTTTTGATAAAGTAGATCATGGCATCCTACTCCTCAAGCTTGATTATTATGATATAAGAGGCCATGCGCTTGCATTTATCAAGCCCTAACTCATTAATAGAAAGCAATATGTCTCTGTCAATGACACAACCTCCTTAACAAGACCCCTGGACACTGGTGTACCACAGGGTAATGTTCTTGGCCCCCTCCTTTTCCTTTTATACATCAATGATCTTCCAAGCATATCTCAACAACTTATGCCTATTGTCTTTGCTGATGATATGACTTTTGTCATCTCCCACCCAAATCTAGCCTCCCTCAACACTATTGTTAGCGAAGAACTCACAAAAATAGCAACCTGGTTGACCGTCAATAACCTTACACTTAACCCTTTGGGGGTACAAGGACCCTCTCCGAAACTCGTTCTCAGGGTCCAAGAATTTAAAAAAAAAAAATTATTTTTTTCTTATGAAATGATAGAGAATCTTTTTCCGATCATAACGCCACAAAAATTATGAAATTTGATCGAAAACTAACAGAATTATGTTTTCACGAAGTTATCGGTATCGATGACATTTACGCATCGGTGATTTCGCCCACTTTGAGCCCTATTTTCGGCAAATTCCAATGTTTCAGTCTACTAAAATTATAGCTATTTTGCTAGAACTCCATTTCTTCTATCGATTGAGTACAAGAAACTGCCTATTTACCAATTTCAACTACCCAAAATAGTGGTCAGAAAATGGCAATTTGGCCAATTTCACACAAATTTCAAATGATGCCAATTTCAAAATAGGGTCCAGAATAAACAAGGCAGACATTCCTGGCACCAAAATAACATCTTGTCTGTTCATTAGTCACGTCTCCAGGCCCCTCTTACATTACTTTTGCTTTCCATTTTGAATTTTTATTCTCACCAAAAATAGAAGATTTACTGTTATGTATACATCTGCATCATTGTAAAAATGGTATAAATAATATCAGCGCACTTGTGCAAGAATATCAGACTCTCCAGTTGATGTGTATTGGACGCATGGTATGATTTGTTTACTCTTGAACATCGGCCAAAATCGAACATTTTCGCTACTTTGCGCTCAGTTTCAAGGTACTTGTCATCATAAAACCAGTCAAAATTATCTCTATTTCTGTAATATATCATCTATTCTATAAAATGAGACTAAGAAAACGAGAATACAAGCATAAATACCATACGAAAATAGACTGCAAAGTCGCTGTTTTAAACCAAAAACACGGTCAGTTTTTTTTCCTCATTATGCACTGTGTGGTGCAGGAATTTTTTTATACTGCGCACACTGACCGCACAGACCCATTCTATCACATCTAGGCCTAACAGCCTGTTTCTGCTTGAGTTGAGGGCGCTAGAATTTAGGCGTACTAGTACGACTATAACCCTAAGGCGTAAACCGTACTAATACAACCGAAACCCCGAAAGGGTTAATAAAAGACAAAACCTTTTACATTATGTTTGGGAGTAGGGCAAGTGAGGTCCAACTAAAGATAATGCTTAACAACACCTTTATTGCTAAACATAATGAGGGAAAATTCCTGGGTCTGCACCTTGATAGCAACCTGAAATTCAACACCCATATCCAACACATAAAAAAAGTTTCTAAAACAGTTGGCATCCTTTCAAAGGTACGTTACTATGTACCACAAACAGCACTACGTACACTATACTTATCATTGATCTACTCCTACCTCACCTATGCTATTTGTGCCTGGGGTTCCACAATGAAAAATCACCTAAAATCAATAATAACAACAAAAAGCTGCAGTGCGAATGATCACACAATCCACTGCTAGACAACACCCCCTCCCCCCCAACTCTTCAAAGACCTGAACCTACTCACTATACAAAACATTCACTTGTACTATTGTGCAACCTACGTTTGCAGAACAGTCAATTCTAATATAAATCCCTACCTTAAATGCTTTTTTGACAGTTGCAATAGGACTCAGACACAACACAAGGCCCAAAAACCTCTGACATAAACCTCTGACATTCCCCATGTAAGGCTAAATCTTTTCAAAAACTCATTATACATAAAAGGGCCCAAAATCTAAAACTCTCTCCCAGAAATCTCCAGAACCACTGGCTCAGCATTTTTAAAACTACAGTTAAAATCCCAGTCCATCATAAATACATATGTAAAAACTATACATGCATTTGCTCAATATCATGAACATAGGTAAAACTTTTTCATCAATACAATCAATATATACTTGCTCTCAATATCTGTATTCATCTCAAATGTTAATCACTCCATTGTATCCGCCTAAGGTTAATAATAAAAAAATGTACATCTTCTCTACAAGACTCATTAAAGCCATATTGCATGACCTAATAGAATACTTGAAGTTTCTTGTATTCATTGTAACTTATCTAATGACCATATGTACTGTTATTGTCTTATTAATCTTAAATTTGCCCGAAATGCTCTATATATATGTTTTTGGCATGTACACCTAACTATTATACTACTTTGCACATACTACATGTATCATATCAAAATAAATTATAATATATTACATTATTATTATTATAAACTCCTCACACACACTATTGACAAACTAACCTTAACCTCTGATGAGTTCTGAGTGTTTTTCTACTGCCAGAGCCCAGCCAGGGGTCAGGCTCGTCTGGTGCTTGCCTGCTCCACCAGGATGTTACTGCTGGTGGTCCACTGACCCACTTCATCACAGCCTGGTTGATCTAGCACCTGGTGAAGATACTTGTCCAGTTTCCTCTTGAAGACTTCTACACTTGTTCCAGCAGTATTTTTGGTTACATGTTGAAGCAGTCTTGGTCCTCACATTTCTAGATTCAATCACTCTATAAAACTGAGGATCTTTGAATTAGTACGTACATACATCGAAATAATACGTCTCTTTTGTGATGCACCATTTGTCATTAGCTGTCTTATTGTAGTTAACTGCATAAGAATTCTTATTTAATATTATGTATATTAAGTAACATGGCTTACAATTAGCTGGACAAAATGCATTACATAATTTGTCAACTTTTGTGCTTACCATTGTATTAATTCATGTAAATTACATTATATTGTTAAAAGAAAAAAGTATTAGTGTCAAAAATAGTACAGTAGGACGTCATTTAGCACGATAGTTACGTTCCTGAAAAAGTCGTGTTAGATAATTTCGTCTTAAATAATTAACAGAACTTATGGGAAAAATAGGGTTACGTGTTTGAGAGTCCCCAAAAAGCCAAACAAGTTTTTTTAGACCAACATATCTTGCAAAATTGAAGCAATATGTAATTTTAGTTCATTGTCATGATCTATTACTGCTTAAGACTACAAATGCAATAGAAATAATAGTATTTCTTACCTTAAATTGTGGGTAATGATGTTTGTGGATGGTAGTGAAGAGTGGATATGGATGGTGTGGCCCTACTGGGCTGAGGTGGATGCTTGTTGGTTGTCGGTAGAAGTGGATGGTAGAGGTTCTGGTGCTGAAGTCGATGGTTGTATTGCAGTGTGCATAAATTCTGTAATGGATCTCTGGGCTTTTTTATTCTGCATTACATTATACAGCTGACGGTAAGGCATCATCAGCTGGTCTAGACCCCGTTTCAAAGCCCTGCTTCTAGCTTTGTCAGGGTCCTCTTCAGTGAAAAGTCTGCTAGTTTAGCAGCAACATGGAACTGCTCACGTAACTGCTGCAATGTTAACTCTTTTTCTTCAGGTTCTTCTTCATCTTCTTCTGTTATCTCCCTCCCTTGCATCTGTGCATCGAACTCTGCCAACATTTCCTCTGGACTCCTGTCTTCATCATCATCATCTTCTAAGAGTTCATTCACATCATCTTCATTCATATCTTCAAAACCATCACCTGGTAATCTCCTTGCCAGCTGAACAATTTCCTGAACCTGACTCTCAAGCAAGGGAAAACCAGTGAAAGAATTAACTACAGAAGGCCATAACTTTCCCCAGCCTGCATTTAATGTTGATTGGGGCACTTCATTCCATGCACTTCTAGCATAGCTGATGGCATCTGCAATGTTAAATTTACTCCAGAAGCTTGGTACTGCCAGGTTGGAGTCAGAGTCCATTGATGCAACTAGTTTTTTATAATTTTTTTGTGTAGTTACACTTGAATGTCTGAATAACTCCCGGTCCAGTGGTTGTATCAGAGATGTTGTATTTGGAGGTAAAAATACAACTTTTATATGTGGTGTCACATCCAGCAAAGCTTGTGGATGAGTACGGGAATTATCAAGAATGAAGAGAGCCTTGAATGCAAGGTTCTTGGTGTGCAGGTAAAACTTGACTTCAGGAATAAAGTGATGCTTAAACCAGTCAATAAATATTTCCTCTGTCATCCATGCTGACTGGTTTGACTTCCAAATTACTGGTAAGGTGTTTTTATCCACACCTCTCAAAACACGAGGAGTCTTAGAGCGGTAAATAACCATGGGTTTACACTTGAAATCCCCTGATGCATTACCGCAAAGGAGCAAGGTGAAGCGATCCTTTGCTGCCTTGAAGCCCGGTGCACTTTTCTTCCTGACTGATAAAAGTTCGTGTTGGCATTTTCTTCCAAAAACACCTGTCTCGTCAGCATTAAAACTTGCTGTGGCTCATAGCCACCCGGAAATAAGTTCCTGAAATTCAGCAGGGAAATTACTTGCTGCTGTATGATCAGCTGAAGCACTTTCACCAGAAAACTTAATATTATGTAACTTATTATGCAACTTAAAGTTCTTGAACCAGCCTGTGGTAAACATACACTGCTTTTCAGGCCTGCCTTCCTTATCACACACTGCTTTAAACAACTGTAAGGCCTTTTCCCTAATTAAGAGAAAACTAAGTGGTGCACCTTTCTTTGTTTTCTGTTCGATCCACTCAAGCAACAAGTTTTCAGTTTTATTTACTTGTTGCGACCTACGTGTCATTCTTTTCATGAGGTCACATTTTGGGTTATTCATTACACAAGCTCGTATATTTGCCTCATTCTTCCTAATCGTACGAACTGACGCTTCATTAAGGCCATAGGCCCTCACTATATCCCTCACACGTGAGCCACTCTTAAGCTTATCTAATATCTCGATATTCTTTGAAATTCCTAGACTTGAACGCTTAAACTTTTTCTTGTCACTTGCTGGAACACTTGTATGCTTACTGGGTGCCATGATTTCTTTGTATATTTATCAAAATGCAATGAAAATCAGGAAATGAATGTAAATAAACACAGCGAGTTTCCCGATACTTATCGTCCTGCACGTGTACGAACCAAACTGAACGCTGGGAGGGATGCGTGGTGGGTGAGGGTGGCGGGGGATGGCACAAGGACTCCCCACTGACTCAATGGTTTAACCCACCGCGGGCGACCGCGCCAAATTTTTTCCTCCTGCTGAACCTGTAATATCATCTTTACGTCGTGTAAGATGATAATGTGTCGCAAAACTTAAATCGTGCAATACCGGTAACGTGCAACATAATCTCGTGCTAAATGACGTTCTACTGTATATATGGTTTGTGGTGTTGCCAGACTGTTGAATATTTTTGACACTAATACTTTTTTTCTTTTAACAATATAATGTAATTTACATGAATTAATACAATGGTAGGCACAAAAGATGGCCACAAATTATGTAATGCATTTTGTCCAGCTAATTGTAAGCCATGTTACTTAATATACATAATATTAAATAAGAATTCTTATGCAGTTAACTACAATAAGACAGCTAATGACAAATTGTGCATTACAAAAGAGACGTATTATTTCGATGTATGTATGTACATACTAATTCAAAGATCCTCAGTTTTATAGAGTGATTGAATCTAGAAATGTTGAAGATACAGTAACTTACTTTAGATTACAATATAAATTAAATGGGACAATATATGTTACCAAGTACAGTGGTACCCTGACTTACGATATTTTTTCATTCCAGAATGCTGTTCAAGTGCCATTACCAAACGAATTTATCTCCATAAGAAATGATGTAAAATAGACTAGTCCTTTTAGACCCCCAAAATTACACTTACAAAAACATTTAAAAAATAAACTTACATAAAAGGGTGTGTTTGGGGACCATCGTAAGTCGGTACCACTGTATGTATGGGTGTTGAAGGAAGAACAGGGACAGAACTGATGAAAGCTGGTTTTGCTAGACATAACAGACTGCTGTCTCAATTATGCTAAGGAGATGGTGTTTTTAACAACAGCTTTGAACTGGTTGGCAGATAGGAACCTTTCAATGCTTCAGATGGAGTTCCAGATCTCAGGGCCTTTTATGAGCATTGAGTTTTCACACAGGTCGAGTTGGACATGGGGGGGGGATGTCAGCTTTTTGTGTCTTGTTGTGCCTATTATAAAGAAAATTTTCAGAGAAAGGCTTATATTGAAAATGACTGTCCTATATGTATACTGTAGGCACAGTAGTATGAGTGAGTATTTTATTTATTAAACAAGTTCAAGTTTTGGGGGAGTGTGTTATTAATGATTTTAGGTCATTTTATAGATTCCCACATCTAATTCAATCCCTATGCTTCTACAATACTTTATAACACAAATATTGGGGTAGGGCTCTAATCTGACAACTCATAACATGAGCTTAACTCTGGGGTGCCAGACAGGCCAGGCTAAAGCCAATCAAAATTTCCAATAACCTCACAACACCTTTTTTTTTTAACACTGCTCATCTCCCACTGAGGTAGGATGACCATGAAGCTAAACATTTTCAACATCACTCACTATTACTGACTTGCAAGAAGCATGCAAGATGACCTCTAAAATGATTATCCCCACACATCTTTCAGAGTGCAGGCACTGTACTTCCCACTTCAGGATTCAAGTCCGGATAACTGCTTTCCCTGAATCGCTTTGTAAATGTTGCCTTGCTCACACTCCAACAACACATCAAATCATAATAACCACTAACCCCTAAATTCTTTCTTTTCAACCAGCTTGCCACCATGAAGCTCCTCCTATACTACTGCAGATGCCCCTGACTCTCCTTCCTCCAGTCCTATATTCTTTGGGTCTTTTGATAGAATATAAATGTCATTTTAATGCAATATGGGTTTATGCTGAATCAGGTGGATCATTAAAAACTTTCAAATACCAATAAATTCTTATTCATAAATCAAGCATTTAGACAACTAACTTGATCTTAGGATTTTAAATAAAAAATTGAGGCTTGTAAACACACACAAGGGGGATTACAAACAGACCCCTGACTGTCTTCAAGGTACTGGAAGGCACCAAAAGTCAGTACCTGACCAGCTGGGCTGTGGTTAGTATGTCAATTTACATGCGACCAGCAGTAACAGCCTGGTTGATCAGGCTCTGATCCACCACAAGGCCTGGTCACAGACCGGGCCAAGTGAAATACAAATATTCTTTTTTATACTCACACATAATAACTTTAGTTAAGAATCCAAATAAATACATATATACCCAACACCAAAATGTCACATTCTTCAGCTTTTACCAAGTTATCTTATGTTATCATTACGAGTATGCATGCCATAACATCTGTGAGCCATTGTAAATTTTACACACATTTATAGTATTCTTTGCCAAAAAATTTTATACAAATAGCTAAAAAAACTAAAACAAAGTAAGTACGTACATCCCCACTTAACCAGGTTACCCCTGTATCATTTACATTGTAAAATTTTTTTTTATGTAATCACAATGGTTTCAGTGACTTAACTAAATTTTTTTATATCAACATTTTTTATTTATCATGTGACCATATTATGCCACATAATTGTTTCATTTTTCTTTTTTCAGATGAAGTTCAATAAATTCTTAATTGTCTTGTGTTGTTGTTTTCACCTTCAAGATATGTCATCAACAAGTTAGCAGGTTACTTTCCCGTCAGTGACTTCATCGTAGTGATGCAGTGACTTCATCAGTAGTGATGTACACTGACTTCATCAATAGTGATGTACTTTCACTTCATCAGTAGTGATGTACAGTGACTTCATCAGTAAATATTTACACTGACTTAACAGGTTTGTGATGTTTTCATGAATTATTTAAACAGATGAAGTTTCAGTGACTTATCAAAAATTTTAATAAAATTTTTTTATTTTTATGTACCCCTATTTCCCCTCAATTGTGTTATTACGTGTTATAAAAGTGAAGTCAATTTCTAAATTTCTTGGTTGTGTTTTTACCTTTAGTTCATCAAGTTAAGGTTATTTGTCAGTGACTTCATCAGTAGTGATGTACAGTGACTTCATCAGTAGTGATGTACACTGACTTCATCAATAGTGATGTACACTGACTTCATCAATAGTGATGTACAGTGACTTCATCAGTAGTGATGTACAGTGACTTCATCAGTAGTGATGTACAGTGACTTCATCAGTAGTGTGTACCTGGACTTCCATCAATAGTGATTACAGTGACTTCAATGTAGTGATGTACAGTGACTTCATCAGTAGATGTACAGTGACTTCCCTCGTAGTGATGTACAGTCATCCCTCGGTTTTCTGTTTAATCCGGTTCCTGAGGGATGCAATAAAACTGAAACACACGAAAACTGAAGCCATTTTCCCCATAAGAAATAATGGAAATTCAATTAACCGCCCGACACCCAGGGTATTAACAAAAATAATTTTTAGAGATTAAATATAGATTTACGACAGAAAAGAAAAAACAAATAAAATATAAAGCACTAATAACATGTATAAATGAACATTTAAATCACACTTACTTTTATTGGCGACTCCGGGGAAAAGGAAGATGGAAGGAGAGAGGGAGGCAGTTTATTGTTGGGGGGGACAAAATGCTTCAATTTGACACTAAATCAGCTTTTACGCCATTTATCTATCACAATTCATCTAATATGACATAATAAACAATATAAATAACATAAAAACGGATATACACTCTAGAATAAATAAAATATGTCTCATTACGAATGTGGTGGGGGATATTCCCAGCTATGAAAACATCTTCCTATTCTTTCCTCCATCAGACGCATTAGTATAAGAGAAAACAGAGTTTGAAGCTAATTTATTAGATCACTTATTTCCAGTCGTTTTCCAAGGTGAACAGGAACCCACCCTGTCCAGGCTGGCTGGCAACAACAACAGCAGCAGCAGCAGCAGCAACAACAAAACGGGTTTGTTGCAAAACACCAAATTTTTACACTCTCATTCTCCCCGTTTATTCATTTAATTTTTGTTTACTCACCTCTCACTCTACATTAAGACTGCCTCTTACCACCACTGCCTCTCACCACCACGCCCCCACCACCACTGAATCTCACCACCAATGCCTCTCACCACCACTGCCTCCACCACCACTGCCTTCACCACCACGGGCCCCCATCACCACGGGGCCTCTCATCACCATTGCCTCATCACCACTGCCTCCACCACTCCCTTCTCATCACCACCGCCTCCCACCACCACTGCCTCCCCATCACCACTGCCTCTCACCACCACTGCCCCCATCACCACTGCCTCTCATCACCACTACCTCTCACCACCACTGCTCTCACCACCACTGCCTCTCATCACCACTGCCTCTCACCACTTTGCTACATTTCTTTTTTAATTCTATGGTGTTCTACTTTCTTTACCAAAGGACATAGGAGCTATCTTTGGGCCCGTGGGGCTTATTTAGCAGTCACACACAATAATCAGGGCCAAAAACAATGGATTGTTAAGAAATGTTTTGTATGAACTCGCAGGATAATGTTCACTCAACCAGAAACAATGCTACACTGCCTGAGAATGTGCGTGGGAGGCGGGCTTGCGGGTTTCTATGTGCGCTGGGCACTGGACAGGGTTCCGGACCAAGCACGAAATGGAGGGAATCACACGAAAACAGAGGTCAATTTTCCCTGAAAAACTGCCGAAAACTGAAATACACGAAAACAGAGATACACGAAAACGGAGGGATGACTGTAAGTGACTTCATCAGTAGTGATGTACAGTGACTAGTAGGTTGATGTCTGATGTCACTGCAGTTGCTTGTGGTAATCAACAGTGTTCCTCTTGACTCTGCCGAGTGATGTACAGTCATACCTTGGTTAACGATGGTGTCGGATAGCGATAAATTCAATTAACGATACATTTTTACGTCAAAATAGTGACTCCGTTAACGATGTTTGCTTCGGTTTACGATGTTCGTCCCAGACGCGTCTGCGTGGCGCCCAGCTGTGCGGGCACTTCAGGGTGCGCCAGTGTGCTATTGTTTACAAGCGAGAGCGACCACCACCCACTCCACCCACGCATTCATACCAGTATACAGTCATTATTCCACTGTTTTTAGTGCTTGCAACTGCTAAATAAGCTACCATGGGTCCAAGGAAAGCTCCTAGTGCTAAGCCTGTGGCAAAGAGGCTCAGAAATACAGTAGAACTGAAGAAGGAGATAATAGAAAAATATGAAAGTGGAGTGCGTATCAGTGAGCTGGCCAGGCTGTATGGTAAACCCTTTTCTACCATCGCTACCATTGTGGCCAAGAAAAATTCAAGTAAAATCAAGGAAGCTGTTGTTGCAAAAAGTTCATGTGTGATCACAAAACACAGACCACAAGTGCTGGAAAATGTGGAAAGGTTGTTGTTGGTGTGGGTCAACGAGAAACAGTTAGCAGGAGATACTGTTTCGGCGGTATTACAACCTCAGGTTCAATGGCCTGTTAACCTGAGTGTAAAGGAAGCTTGGAGCAAAGAAACACAGTAGAAGATGTATTGAAATTGTATTTCTTCAAAAATCAGCTAGATTAATTCCAAACTTTTATCTTTTCCTTCACCAAGTAATTGTGATTATATAAGACTTTTGTCTTTTCCTTCACCAAGTATAACAAAGTGATATTTACACCTATGTACACTATATACAAAGGAGTAGTGTTTAGTGCACGCCACAGTTGTCTAGGCTAAGCAGCAGCCAAAAGACAGACAACTTTCCACAACCAGCTCTATGCAGGAATTCCAATGACAAACTGCGAGTGGTAACCACGTCACCTTTTGTCATTGTTAAACTCGCATTTAATTGGCTGAACCGAGTCGTTGATTTGATGATGGGGCCCTCATCACCAAACCCTTAACGATGGTTCGCTGGTTGGAGGGGAGCCTATGTGGGTGTGTTAACATGCTCCGAATAAAGGTTACATACTCTTTGCATGCAACAGGAGGCAATAATATGTGAAAAAGCAAGGCAGTTGCATGATGATCTCCTTAAGAAAATGCCTGCAACGAGTGATGAAGTGAGCGAATTTAAAGCCAGCAGAGGCTGGTTTTACAAATTTAAGAATCGAAGTGGCATACATAGTGTTGTGAGGCATGGTGAGGCAGCCAGTTGTGACAAAAGTGCGGCTGAAAAATATGTGCCTGAATTCCAGGAGTACCTAGAGGCTGAACAATTCCTCCCCCAACAAGTGTTTAATTGTGATGAAACAGGCCTGTTTTGGAAGAAAATGCCCAACAGGACCTACATTACTCAGGAGGAAAAGGCACAGCCAGGACATAAGCCTATGAAAGACAGGCTAACTTTGATGCTTTGTGCCAATGCCAGTGGTGATTGCAAAGTGAAGCCTTTACTAGTGTATCTTTTTGAAAATCCCCGAGTGTTTGGCAGATGCGGTGTCAGCAAGTCTAACTTGTGTGTGATGTGGAGGTCTAACAAAAAGGCATGGGTCACAAAGGACATTTTTTAGATTGGTTCAATGGCTGTTTGGCCCCAGTGTGAAGAAATATCTATTGGACAATAATTTGCCACTTAAGTGCCTCCTGATAATGGACAATGCTCCTTGTCATCCTCCAAACTTGGTAGAGAAAATTGTGGGAGGAGTTTAAGTTCATCAAAGTGAAGTTCTTGCCCCTAATACCACTCTCTCCTCCAGCCCATGGACCAGCAGGTCATTTCCAACTTTAAACTCTACACCAAAGCAATGTTTCAAAAGTGCTTTGATGTACCACAGACATGAATATAACCCTAAGAGAATTTTGGAAAAACATTTCCATATGCTGCATTGTGTACACCTTATAGGTAAGGCTTGGGAGGGAGTGACTACCAGGACTTTGAACTCTGCCTGAGAAAATTGTGGCCAGACTGTGTCCTAGAGAGGGATTTTAAGGTTTTGGGCTGAGCCTCAGAACCCTGAGCATGACCTGAGCCTGAGCCTGTTGTGGAAGAAATTGTGGAATTGGGCAAGTCTTTTGGTTAGAGGTGAGTGGTGAGGATGTGGAACAGTTGGTGGAGGAGCACAAGGAAGAGCTAACCACTGAAGATCTGCAAGAGCTTCAACAGCAACTGGAACAAGAGACCAGTGGTCAGGACAATGGTTCAGAGGAGGAGGAGGAGGTGGAACAAAAATGGAAGAATGTGCCTTCTTCAAGGATTAGGGAGATCTGTGCCAAATGGAGTGATGTGCAAGCATTTATGGATGAATATCACCCTAACCATGCTGTTGCAGGCCGTGCTGGCAACCTGTACAATGACACAGTGGTGTGTCATTTCAGGGATGTGTTAAAGAATCGCCAGACACAGAGCTCCCTGGACAAATTTGTTGTTAGAAAGAGGTCCAGTGACTCTCAAGCTGGTCCCCCAGTGGCATTCAAAGAAAAAGGGAAGTAACCCCAGAAAGGATTGGTACCTGCAGTGTTAATGGGGAAGGGATTCCCCTTCCAAACACTAGCATACTACTCCACCTTTCTCCCTCCTCCACACATCAACAACTCTTCAATAAATGTAAGTGACATGTTATTGTTCAATATTTACATGTGTATTTAGGTATTCTTTATTAAATTCTTTATTATTTAATGTCAAAAGTTCTAAAAATATTTTATTTAACTACAGTAGACCCTCATTTAGCACGACTTTATGTTGCGGTTTTGGGTATTACGCGATTGAAGAATTGCGGCACATTTTTATCTAACACGACGTAAACCTTATATTTCGCGATTCGCTGGAGGGGAAAATTTTTGAGCCCGCGGTCGCCTGCAGTAGGTTAAACCATTGAGTCAGTGGGGGTCGACTTAAGGGTGGCTATGAGCCACAACAAGTGTTTAATGCTGAGAGACAAGTGTTTTCTGAAGAAAATGCCAACATGAACTATATCAGTCAGCAAGAGAAAAGT
>WNWK01049568.1:0-13155 GCA_009830355.1 Cherax destructor
GCTTGATTTTTGGTAGCTTTAATGGCGTTGGATATATGGGAGCTGGAGCCTATGCCTGTGTCCGCCAGCATGCCTCTCGGATGGTACTGCCTGCTAGGCTCGCACGGCACTGGGGCATTCAAAGGCAGGCCTATGATTGGCTAATGCCAGATCACGTGGGCAGAGGTTGAATCACGTGAACAGCCTGGTGCAGCCGTTAGAAATACAAACCGTACAGGTAGACCGGTTCCAAGATCGACGATTAAAGTGACCCAGCAGTGGATGTTACATTGAAGGATGTATCCAGATACTACTCATGGATTCATATTCGTAACGTCCCCTTTGAGGCTGGGAACCCGACATCCGGAAGTCTTTGAGAAATAGGGTTTATCCATGAAGTTACGGTGGGCGTTGGCACAGGGTCTCTACGCCGGCTTCCAAGGGGGATTGTTTAAGCTCAAAATGACCTTGAGACATCAAATACCGTCTTATGTGGCAATGGAAGAATTCAGAACACAGGTTTATATTACCCTGGGGAAACTGCGTACATGCCCCATATGTGGGTCCACGGGGCATATGACAGTTGACTGTGCTGAAGGATGTATCATCAGTCATATCAGCATACTGACAACGACAGGCATGATAAGAAGGATGATGATAATAGATGGAGCAGAGAGGACATTTGCGTGGTGGAGTCGGCTAAGTGGAGTGCAGAGGTGGAGGCTGTGAGGAAAGGGTACAACCTTACCTGATGGTGTGGAGCAGCAGGGGATTGTGGAGAGTGAGGACCCGGACGTTGGAATTGGAATTAGAGTTACATGCTCCGTTGTTGGAGGATATACAGCATTTGTTAGATAGTCCTTGGAGGACCTGATTCCCCTGACTGTAAGTATGAGTGGAGTAGTGCCTGAGGAGAATGTGATGGAGACAGTAGGGATGTGTGTGCATAAGGTTGTGGAGGAGATAACCCTCCCGGTCAAGGTTGTGAGTGCGGAAGTGGATCGTTCTCATCACGGTGAGGACATGGAGGCTCTGAATCCTCCAGGAAAAGGCCTGGTGAGCCTGAAGAGGAGGACGTATTATCGCCTGCTAAAAGGGCCAATAAAACATGGGTGGATGTAACTCATGGGGGCAAGGGTGGGGTAAACAAGGATGTTTGTATGGACAGTAAGAATTATATGGATAGAGTGAATGATAAGACCAGTGATAAGGGTGTCAAGGCAGGGACTGTCAAAGACAGTGTGCAGAAATTGCAAAGACACCGAGGAAAACCCCGATGCAACGTTCAGGTGCCTTAATATAAATGTTAATGGCCGGTCTGAGGTCAAGAGGAGGTGGGTGGAGGTAACATTGAAAAGGATGAAAGTAGATTTGTGTATTATACAGGAACATAACTATCGTGTTGGGGTATGAATTGCGTTTGAATGAGTTCCAGGTGTTTGCAGGTGGGTCGGCTAATTTCAAGGGTGGGGTGGCAATAGGAATCTGGGAATCCAGTCCCTTTCGACTATTGACATGGGAGGAGGGTAGGGGTAGGATGGTACATGTAGAGGGATTCTGGGGAGAATATAGGGTGATGTTTGTGGGAGTTTACATGCCGGCCGTGAATTGTAGAAACACGAAACAGGATTTTATTAGGGAAACTTTAATATATAGGTTGCTTGGTATGCCAGTCATTACCGTTGTGGGAGGTGATTGGAACTGCGTAATTCGCCGTAAGGATGTAGAACCCCATGGGGCAGGCGTGTATTGGGATTGTTAGGAGGTGTTAGGAGCGGTAGGTGTGGTGGACGTGGTGTGTGGTGATGGGTGGAAAGTTGAACACACCTTTGTGAGACGCGGTTATGCTGCTCGATTGGACAGGGTATATGTTTCCAAGGCGGTGCAAGTGGTACGATACAGAATATAGATGTTGGGTTTTCTAACCATAGGTGTGTTAGTAGATTTAAATTGGCTAGGAGTGGTGACAACATATCAAAGTTTTGGAAAATGAACGTGAGGTTTTTACATAACGATGGTAGCCGGGAAAACTTTGTGGAGTGGTGGAAAGTGCTCTGGAGGGATGGAAAGCGGGAGGGTGACATCACTCGATGGTGGCATAAACAGGCGAAACAGGCTATTTGAGATTACTACTTGAAGGAAGCTCAATCGATGGTCAATACCGGTACGGACTACAGCATTATCTAGAGAAACAATTACGGGTTTATAATGACAGGGGGCGGGGATTCATCAGGTGGAGGTAGCAGGATTGAAGGAACAGTTGTGCGTGGTGCAGATTGAAATGTTTCACGCATTCAGGATAAAGAGCAGGGTAGAGGATGTATTGTGGGGAAATCGGCCGTGAGTGACTGTTCTCGTAAATTTCAGAAGAGGCGTTCAGATATGACAATATGTCAGTGAGATAAAAGGAGATCGAGAGATATCAGGGGGACTAGTTCTTAGATCAACTGGAGAGTATCAGCTGCTATGCTGATATGTAGTTTCATGGATATTTACAGAGTAGAGAGAATGGGCGAAGCCAGAGAGGCAGCATTAGAAGATGTGCCCAGAATAGGGAAGGATAAATGGCGAGGTATGGATGATGTAATTACTGAAGAGGAAGTTTGGGTTGCAATTCAGGGATGCAGGCGTAAACCCGGACAGATAGATTACGAGTGACTTTTATATTTTTAATTGGGAGCGATGCAGAAATGTCTGATGAGTGATGAATGAGGGATGATGGGGTCTTGGGGAGTTATCAGCATATAGGAGTGGTTGGGCTGGTGCGAAGAAAGGAGACATCAACAATAAAAAATTATCGTGTTATTCTCTCCTAAACCCGATTAAAAAAAAATTGCAGTATATTCCTTATGGATAAGCGTGTTTGGGAGTTGTAATAGAATCAAAGGGCAAAGGGGATCCGGGCGCAATAGGAGAAAGGGCATGGCATGGGAATTTAGTTAGAGCAGGGGGGGGGGTTGGCGGGGATTGGGAGGGTGCGGTACGATTGTTTGGGGAAAAAGGAATTTAGGAAAGTAATGGAAAAACAAAGGGGTTTGTGTGGGGCCTTAGATGGGTGGGAAACATTGTATGCGGGTGTGTGTGTGGCATGTCCAGGTAAAGGGGGAAAAATGGGAAGGAGATTTGAATGGAGAGGGGTTTTTTGACAGTGCTGTCCCCTGTGTTTTCTCTTTGCGTGTTCAGGACCCTTTTTATAGATTGATACAGGCAGGGGTAAGAGAAAGGCGGAAGGGCTTGGCAGGAGGGATAAAAGTTATGTTGATGACACCACCATTTATGGGGAATGCAGAGGGTTTGGGTAATATAGGGGCTATAATAGGAGTTTTTGGGAGTGCTGGATTGAGGTAAATAAAGCAAAATCAAAATTATTGGAGGGGGGAGGCGTTCCGTTTTGGGGGTGAGGTTTTGGATGGGGATCATTGACAGTTTGAAGGTATGTGGTGTGGTATTCTGTATGTTTTGCTAGGATATTAAATACGGGGCGGTGGGGGGTCGGGTGGGTGAATGAGTGGGGGGCGGTGATGTAACCCCGAGCGTGTTTGTGAATATGTTGGTATATAAAATTATTCATTGGGGCCGTATATCCAAATTGGGGATGGAGGATGTTAATGCTGCAAAATCGAGTCATACGGTATATATGGGGATATGGGAAACATTGGTTGTCCAAGGAGGTGGTAATGGAGAGACAGGGTGTGGGTGGAATGGGGTTGTAGCGGATGTTAATAGGGATGTATGAAAAACACAGATTCTTAGGTGGCTGGGGTGGGAGGAAGAAAGGTGGGAAGGGTTATGAATGAGGTTCAAAGATGGTGGCAGGGAAAGGAGCCGTCTAGGGTGAAGGTGAATAAATTAGTGAGCGTGGGGAAAGGCAGGGGGCAGGGTCTAGGATTGGTATTAGGGGAGTCGGTGTTCCTTATGTATAACTGGAGGAGTGTATGGAGTAGTTTCGGGAAGTTGTGGATACTATCATTAGTAAGGGATACTGCGTATCATTTTTTACATGGGATATTGGCTTCAAGAGGTGTTGTATAATATGGGATTCGTAAGGGACAGAGCGTGTGAGTGGTGTGGCAGCAATGAAAATGGGTATCATGCGGGGTTTTTTTTGAGAGGAGCTAGGGAGTCTGAGGTTATGGTTTGGAAGGGTGCTTCGATTGGTGGGAGGGGGAGATTAATGATGCTGAGAGTATTAAGCTTTGATATTGTGGGAGTTAGTAGTGAAGCGAGGTGAGCGATTATGTATTTGGCCATCGATTTTATATATATCTCGTGGTCAATGAGACGAGTTAGAAGAGCGATCAGGATCAGGGCCATGGCCGCATGTTTTTATAGGACGTGTCTAAGAAATCAGAATATATATGGGAGAGCATGGGAGAGTGCTTTTCCTGAGGCATATAGAGATAACGGTAAGGAAATTATTAGAGTTAAGGTAATACAGTGTACCGGGGACTGGATTCTCAGGTGAGGAGGATAAAAATTTGTGTGAGTTGTAAATCTTTGTGTGATGGGGAAGTATGAATGAGGGGGAGGAAGGTGACGGACGACGACGATTATGACTTCATGACATAGGTATGAAAGGGTTGCGTGCCAGGTGGTGAGGAGGGGGGGTTATGTAAGGGTAATAGCATCGGGGGTTTTCACAGTCACTATGGACATGGCAATGCACAGGTTTAGTGCATATGTTCATAAATATATATGTATTGTTCATTGTATTTAGGAGTCCAATTGGTTGCATTTACGTTTTAGCGTGTAAAGCTTGCCTTTATGGATCACTGGTAGTATGAGTGATGGATATATGGAGTTTGGTTATGTGAAACCTTATCTGAAGTGCTCTTAATAGAGTTGGTAGGGTGTCAGTATATTGTATAATCTATGTTATGGCATCGGGTTTACTATTGGTTGCGATGCCTCTTAACACTTCAAGAACTTAATTGTCAATTGTGCACGAAAATAATGTTATATATTTGTTCGTTCTATTGGGATCTTGGTGATCCTTTATGTGTATGGTATACATTTGGTTAGAATGTACTCGCTTAATTGTATGTGTTAGAGTGTATCGAGTTAGAATCATATTGAGATGTATTTAATTTGGGCCGTGTACTGAGGGAGGGGAAGGTTTCTGGTAGCTGGGTTGGCTACTTGGATGGAATAACCATGCTCTTAAAGCACGGGGATTGTACCAAGCGCGAACCTGAGTATACGGAGAAGACAATATGATGTACATATGTTAGGATGTGTTGTTTATATAAACCTATATCTGGTGAAACCTAATTGTTAGGGATCTCATTTTGAAGAGATCCTGTCCTTTCAGTTCCGATTAGTGCATTGAGTGTGCAGGTTCTGATCGATGTCATGGTGTTACAATAATAATAACTCATAAGGACATGTTCGGTCATTGTATGATGTGTTTGTCATTCTGTGTCACTTAGAAGCGTTGCGGCAATGCCCATACTTATTGTGGGAAGTTTCATGATAGCCTATTCTTTGTTCCAAAAATTATGGTCAATTGTACAAGTGTATATTGTCATACATATGTTTGTTCTTAGGGGGCCTTGGTGGACCTATATGTGTAAGTTATTACATAGTTGAATTTGATGGGGCCTGTGCAATTTGTATAGAGATATGATACGGCTCCATAGCGTTTTCCTGTGATGTCCGGGAACAATGATTAGATTAGAGGGTTTGTATCAGGTCATAGTGGACCTTAATTGATCCCTATGTACGGAAGGGGAGGAATTTTTGGTAGCCAGCTGGCTAAAGGGATGGTTATCAAATGTGCTATTGTGTATGGTGGTTACATCAGGTATAACCGTGTGTACGTATATTTCTGGTGTATGCGACTGGGGTTTGTCATATATAGAGGAGTGATGTATATATATTTGAAATGTATTAGCTGATAAAATTTTATATTGTAGCATGACAAACCTATATAATGGGGAGCTTTGTTATGTTTTTTATTGTGATTGGTTATTTTATGTTGTGGTTCACCTTATTGTGGTGGGGTTATAAGTTATAGGCGCTGTTAGGCCTATGGGTCTCAATTATTATATGTCATATGTCTGGTGATGTATTTTGTTTTAATAAAAATATAAAAAAATATTTTAAATTGGAATATTTGCAACAACAGTATAATACAGGTTTACAAAAAAGTTTAATAAAATAAAATAGGGCAATTGTAGGCAAATTACTAGAGTCAATTATAGCTGATATTATTAGAAGCACCTTTTTTCCTTCATCAATTCTATGGTTAATCTCATCCTTCATAAACCCATCCGCTGACACGTCAACTCCCAAATATCTGAAAACATTTACTTCTTCCATAATCCCTCTCTCCAATGTGATATCCAATTTTTCTTTATTTAAATCATTTGATACCCTCATCACCTTACTCTTATCTATGTTCACTTTCAACTTTCTACCTTTACACACCCTCCCAAACTCGTCCACTAACCTTTGCAACTTTTCTTTAGAATCTCCAATAAGCACAGTATCATCAGCAAAAAGTAACTGTGTTAACTCCCATTTTGCATTTAATTCCCCATAATTTAATCCCACCCCTCTCCCCAACACCCTAGCATTTACTTATTTTACAACCCCATCTATAAATATATTAAACAACCATGGTGACATTACACATTCCTGTCTAAGACCTACTTTTACCGGGAAGTAATCTCCCTCTCTCCTACACACCCTAACCTGAGCCTCACTATCCTCATAAAAACTAAGTTTTGTTGTGATTAGGTCATGTATAAGTTGGTGGTTGGTGGTGAATTGTGTCGTGGTGTTTTTGTGCTTTTATCATATTTTGTGTAAATGACTTAAATTTTTGGGTATATTATAGTGTTCGTGATATATATGGCTTATTTTTGTGTACATCTCTTAGATTTTTTATTATGTCTTAGATTTTTTTATGGATATCATGTCTTATGTCTTAAATATGTTGTGATTATGGTGTTTTTGCGCCTATGTCTTATTTTGTGTATATAGGTGAATGTGTGGTGTAGGTGAGTGTGTGGTATAGGTGAGTGTGTGGTGTAGGTGAGTATGTGGTGTTTGTGAGTGTGTGGTATAGGTGAGTGTGTGATATAGGTGAGTGTGTGGTATAGGCAGGGAACATTCCTAGATGTTTTGGTCTTTCAAATTATATTATGCAAACTGTCATTAAGCAGGGAATCACTGTATACAGTGGTACCTCGAGTTACGATATTTTTTCGTTCGAGAATGCTGATTAGTACACATTTCATCTCATTAACTGATCATTTGAACTCACAAACATATGGATGAAAAGGATGTAATTCGAGAAGGACTGGTCGATATGAGTCAGTAATGTTTTCACTATATCTTATGTAATAATAATATCTTCATTTACTACAAGTACATATACAAGGTATATTCGCCTAGCTGACATCAATGATATACTAAAATATAGAAAGCCGCTTGTTATGCAAAGCATTTTGGACAAAATAATTTTGTCCCAGGATGTGACTCACACCAATCGACTAATTCATAGACAACCTTTACAGCCTTCAGTAACTTACTACCTATTCCATGCACTTGCAACATTTGCCACATTGCTCCCCTATCCACTCTATCATATGCCTTTTCTAAATCCATAAATGCAATGAAAACTTCTCTACCTTTATCTAAATACTGTTCACATATATGCTTCAATGTAAACACTTGATCTACACATCCCCTACCCACTCTAAAGCCTCCTTGCTCATCTGCAATCCTACTCTCTGTCTTACATCTAATTCTTTCAATAATATCCCTGCCATACACTTTACCTAGTATACTTAGTAAACTTATTCCTCTATAAATCTTACACTCTCTTTTATCCCCCTTCCCTTTATATAAAGGAACTATACATGCTCTCTGCCAATCCCTAGGTATCTTCCCCTCTTTCATACATTTATTAAACAAAAATACCAACCACTCCAGCACTATATCCTCCCCTGCTTTTAACATTTCTGTCATGATCCCGTCAGTTCCAGCTGCTTTACCCCCTTTCATTCTACGTAATGCCTCACGCACCTCCCCACACTCACATCCTGCTCTTCTTCACTCCTAAACGATGTTGTACCTCCCTGGCCAGTACATGAAATTACCGCCTCTCTTTTTCATCGACATTTAAAAGTTCCTCAAAATATTCCGCCATCTACCCAATACCTCCAGCTCCCCATCTACTAACTCCCCTACTCTGTTTTTAACTAACAAATCCATTCGTTCCCTAGGCTTTCTTACCTTGTTTATCTCACTCCAAAAAATTTCTTGTTTTCAGCAAAATTTCTTGACAGAGCCTCTCCCATTCTTTCATCCGCTCTTCTTTTGAACTCTTTCACCACTCTCTTCACCTTTCTTTTACTCTCCATATACTCTGCTCTTCTATTAACACTTCTGTTTTGTAAAAACCTCTCATAAGCTACCTTTTTCTCTTTATCACACCCTTTACTTCTTCATTCCACCACTCACTCCTCTTTCCTCCTGCACCCACCCTCCTATAGCCACAAACTTCTGCCCCACATTCTAATACTGCATTTTTAAAACTAGCCCAACTCTCTTCAACCTCCCATTACTCATACTTGCACTAGCCCACCTTTCTGCCAATAGTTGCTTATATCTCACCCTAACTTCCTCCTCCCTTAGTTTATACACTTTTACCTCTCTCTTACTTGATGTTGCCATTTTCTTTTGTCCCATCTACCTTTTACTCTAACTATAGCTACAACTAAATAATGATCCGATATATCTGTTGCCCTTCTATTAACATGTACATCCTGAAGCCTACCCATCAACCTTTTATCCATCAATACAGAATCCAACAAAATTCTTTCCTTACGTGCTATATCATACCTTGTATATTTATTTATCCTCTTTTTCATAAAATATGTATTACTTATTACCAAACCTCTTTCTACACATAGCTCAATTAATGGTTCCCCATTTACATTTACCCCTGGCATCCCAAATTTACCTACTACTCCTCCACAACATTTTTACCCACTTTAGCATTAAGATACCCAACCACAATTACTCTCTCACTTTGTTCAAAACTCCCACACACTCACTCAACATTTCCCAAAATCTCTCTCTCCTCTTCACTTCTCTCTTCTCAGGTGTATAAACACTTACTATAACCCACTTTTCACATCCAACCTTTATTTTACTCCACATAATCCTTGAATTTATACATTTATATTCCCTCTTTACCTGCCATAACTGATTATTCAACATTATTGCCACTCCTTCTTTAGCTCTAACTCTATTTGAAACCCCTGACTTAATCCCATTTATTTCTCCCCACTGAAACTCCCCTACCCCCTTCAGCTTTGTCTCACTTAAAGCCAGGACATCCAGCTTCTTTTCATTCATAACATCTACAATCATCTCTTTCTTATCATTCGCACAACATCCACGCACATTCAAACATTCCACTTTGACTGTTTTCTTCTTTTTCTTTTTAGTAAGCTATACAGGAAAAGGAGTTACTATCCCATTGTTCCCGGCATTTTAGTTGAGTTTTACAACACGCATGGCTTACGGAGGAAAGATTCTTATTCCACTTCCCCATGGATATGAAAGGAAAAACAATAAGAACAAGAACTATTAAGATACAATCAAAGAAAACTCAGATGAGTGTGTATACATAAACGTGTACATGTATGTGTAGCGTGACCTAAGTGTAAGTAGAAGTAGCAAGACGTACCTGAAATCTTGCATGTTTATGAGACAGAAAAAGACACCAGCAATCCTACCATCATGTAAAACAAATACAGGCTTTCGTTTTACACTCACTTGGCAGGACGGTAGTACCTCCCTGGGTGGTTGCTGACTACCAACCTACTACCTATATCTGTGGAGACATAAAACGTTATCCATGGAGGCAAAGAAGGGAATGTACGAAAGTATAGTGGTACCAACACTCTTATATGGGTGTGAAGCATGGGTTGCAAATGCTGCAGCGAGGAGGCGGCTGGAGGCAGTGGAGATGTCCTGTCTAAGGGCAATGTGTGGTGTAAATATTATGCAGAAAATTCTTAATGTGGAAATTAGGAGAAGGTGTGGAGTTAATGAAAGTATTTGTCAGAGGGCTGAAGAGGGGTTGTTGAGGTGGTTTGGTCATTTAGAGAGAATGGATCAAAGTAGGGAAGGAAGGCGGGGTAGGGGTCGTCCTAGAAAAGGTTGGAGGGAGGGGGTAAAGGAGGTTTTGTGGGCGAGGGGTTTGGACTTCCAGCAAGCATGTGTGAGTGTGTTAGATAGGAGTGAATGGAGACGAATGTTTTTGGGACCTGACGAGCTGTTGGAGTGCAGCAGGATAACATTTTGTGAAGGGATTCAGGGAAACCAGTTAATTGATTTAGATGGACTTGAGTCCTGGAAATGGGAAGTACAATGCCTGCACTTTAAAGGAGGGGTCTGGGATAGTGACAGCTGGGAGGACTATTCTCAGCTGTCGTATCTGAGCGCCTCTGCAAAGACAGTGATTATGTATGAGTGTGATGAAAGTGTTGAATGATGATGAAAGTATTTTCTTTTGGGGATTTTCTTTCTTTTGGGGATTTTCTTTCTTTTTGGGTCACCCTGCCTCGGTGGGAGACGGCCAACTTGTTGAAAAAAATATTAGAAGCCATCTAGATAACCATAATTTGATTAATGATACTCATCATGGATTCACGATGGGCTATTCCTGCCTATCTAATTTATTAACCTTCTTTTGTAAAGCTTTTAAAGCTTTTAAAGATTTCGATATTGTCTATTTAGATTTTAGTAAGGCTTTTGATAGAGTACCGCACCAGAGACTGTTAAAAAAAGTGGCAGCTCATGGCATTGGGGGGAAAGTGCTGTCATGGATCGAGTCATAGCTCACCAATAGGAAGCAGAGAGTGTGCATAAATGGGGTTAAATCCGAGTGGGGTTCTGTAACAAGTGGTGTTCCACAGGGATCAGTCTTAGGCCCTTTGTTGTTTATAATATATATCAATGACCGAGATGAGGGAATTACCAGTGATATGAGCAAATTCGCTGATGACACGAAGATAGGTAGGATAATTGATTCAAACGTAGATGTCAGGAAACTTCAGGAGGATTTAGACAAGCCCAATTCCTGGTCAGAAAAGTGGCAGATGCAATTCAATGTAATTAAATGCAAGGTTCTGAAGTTCAGGAGTGTCCACAACCCAAGCACTTATAAGTTAAATAACGTAGAACTTAGCCATACAGATTGCGAAAAGGACTTCGGGTTATGGTAAGCAGCAACCTTAAACCAAGACAGCAATGCCTAAGCGTACGTAATAAGGCAAACAGATTACTGGGATTTATATCAAGAAGTGTAAGCAACAGAATTCCAGAGGTTATATTACAGCTTTATACATCGTTAGTAAGACCTCACCTAGATTACGCAGCTCAGTTCTGGTCTCCATATTATTGAATGGATATTAATTCATTAGAAAACTTTCAGCGTATAATGACTTAATTAATACATAGTATTAGAAATCTTCCATATGAAGAAAGATTGAAGACCCTAAAATTACATTCACTTGTAAGACGAAGAATGAGGGAGACATGATCGAGGTATACAAGTGGAAAATGGGTATTAACAAAGGGGATATATATAAGGTATTGAGGATATTTCTCAAGAGAGAACCCACAATAATGGATTCAAATTAGATAAGTTTAGATTTAGAAAGGATATAGGAAAGTATTGGTTTGGAAATAGGGTCGTTGATGAGTGGAACAGTCTGCCTAGTAGGGTTATTGAAGCAAGGACCTTGGGTAGTTTCAAATTTTGGTTGGATAACTTCATGAGCGAGAGGGGTTGGGTTTGAGTGGGAATTGCACATGAGTGAATAGAATTATCAAAGTTTATTTCTTGGGTAGCATTGAATATTTGCAAATATTCTGTTAGTGGGATGGAATGTGTAGGACCTGCCTAGAATGGGCTAACAGGCCTGCTGCAGTATTCCTCCTAACTAACTCCTCACTAACAGAATATTTGCAAATATTCAATGCTACCCAAGAAATAAACTTTGATAATCTATTCACTCATGTGCAGCTTAAATAACTTTATAACAGCTATGATTAACATTGACTGGCATAATGAGTTAGAAACATATACAGATACTAATGAATGCATCAAGAATTTCCTTAACAAAACCCACCACCTCTATAACAAACATTGCCCTAAAAAAACTAAACAGATCACAGCTAAGAGACTTAACAATCCCTGGCTAACACCCAGCATCCTTAAATCCATTAACAAAAGGCACCAATATGAAAAACAATACAGAAGGGGTCTAATAAATATTAAGATAATCTTGTCTGAAAATCAATTTAAGACTCAACTCAAAAACCACCTACTCACCCAAACCTAAATGATCATGCTGTAAACTACTTTGAAAAATGCTCATTGTTACTTTCCTATACGATAATCTCAATTTTTAATAATATGTTACTATTATGTTTATCCCTACTCATATTATAAGTTAATGTCAAAAATGCTCAATGTTATTTTCCTTAAGATAATCTCAATTCCATATTATCATTCAAGAATCTTAACACCTGTAACAATCTAAGATCTAATATCATTATATAATAAATTAAACAGTAAAATTTCATCATATTGTAATTTTGAAAATAATTTTAACTAGAATAAACTCAATAAATTTCTCTAATATTAAGTACCTAGTTTTTAAGGACTAGAATAAGCTGCCCCTAATGCCATGGCATGTCAGTGGCTCTCCTTGCACTCAATTTACATTGTAACTTCCAATACCCATGTAACCTGCAATGAAATAAAATTTGTTTGTTTGTTTGTTTGTTTGTTTATGTTCTCATGGCATTGGGGGATAAGTGTTGTCATGGATCGAGTCATGGCTCACCAATAGGAAGCAGAGGGTGAGCATAAATGGGGTTAAATCTGAGTTGGGATCTGTAACAAGTGGCGTTCCACAGGGATCGGTTTTTGGTCCGTTGTTATTTATAATATATATAAATGACCTTGATGAGGGAATTACTAGTGGTATGAGCAAATTGCCGATGACACGAAGATAGGTAGGATACTCGATTCAAACGTGATGTCAGGGAACTTCAGGAGGATTTAGACAAACTCAGTTCCTGGTCAGAAAAGTGGCAGATGCATTTCAATGTAGATAAATGCAAAGTTCTGAAGCTCAGGAA
>WNWK01049569.1:0-13155 GCA_009830355.1 Cherax destructor
ATACAAGTATGTACACTTATTTACACTATGTACAGATGTTGAATAGTAAGTGTACCAGGACGGTGAGAAAAGATGGCCAAGTAGAAGCCAGAGAGTGTGCAGCGTATCAACCAGCAGGTAGGCAAGTCTGCCAGTGCTTACCGCAAGTGAACCCCGTTGCTTCAACCGGGCGGGCTTGCCTGCGATTGGTCAATGAACCAAGGTACTGGTTTTAAAACTGGTACCTTATTGATTGTTAAAACCTTAGCACCAGATTCGCTGGTTGGGAGGCAGCCTATATGGGAGTGTGACATTGTTACGGGTATACCCTTGACCAACATTTTATATTGTGTGTATTTTTATCATAATGGTATATTGGAGATATTTCCGTTATTAGCTAAAACGAAAAGGTCTTACTTTATACTATTATTTGATTTAGCTATGTTGTAGGTAGGATGTTACATTTTACTGTGGTGTTCATGTAGTGTGAGACCACTAGTCATACTGCCGGTTACCTGTTTAGGTAGTGGCCGGTCTCCCCTCCCTCAGTGACGTGACCTACATGACGTCGTTTCATCAACCATTGACGATCGTCAGTAGGTTCACACACCCTCTCCCAACAGGGAGTAGGTTCACACATCCACTCCCAACAGGGAGTAGGTTCACACATCCACTCCTGACCAGGAGTAGGCTCACTGACTTTCACAAGAGTAATCATACGCTCTTTGAATCATACGCTCTTTGGAGTAGGCTTGGAAAGTTATTCCTCCTTTATGAGGGTTTGTCAAGTCTCTAGTATGGTTTGAAAATTGTCTATTCATCCACGACTTACGGTGATAGCTTGTATTAGCAGAGCTTTGGTCGGTATTCTGATTTATTGTCTCAAGAAAATGTATTTGATGTTTCAATTGATATTTTATACTTCTTTGCCTTTATTAAGGCAATAGTCTCAGTTATTGTATTGGGAAACTTTAATGTGAAATATTATTTGTGTAAAACATGTCATTGAGTATGATTATTGTACAGAAACAAGTAAAGTCATATATCGACTGTTTTCGAATAAAGTGTATCATGATGTATTACACTGCAAGAGAGATAACTTTATACCATACACTGAATAATTGTATGAATTCTTTTATATTAAATTTCTCAAAATTTTACTTGCTTGGGTCAATCTCCTAAAAATTACCCTAATACTATAATGATTTTCTCTAACGATGAAACAATCAAAGCTTAATTAAATAACTTGTTACGACGGGGCAAAACAGGCTAATAAATGAGGCCCTGATCGTAACAAATGGGGGCCTGTCCGGGATGTTTGATCCAAGGGAAAGGAGTTATGATCTAAATTCTCTTAAGCAGTATAATCATTCTTGTTATAAACTTATTTTTATAATGTCAGGATCATCTGAGGCTCAAGTGTACTTTTCCTGCAGTCGTTCTAAAACATAGGGGAGCTAGGTCTCTACTTTATATTTTGACAGTCTGTACAGAGAAGTATCTAGAACGGGAAGTTGCTAACTTGTTTGTCTTCCAGCAATGATGGCTACTGATGTTTTGGCTCTCACTTACCACTCTCTCAGAAGATAAGCAACCACAGGGTATAAGTAACTATGTCTCTCACCCTTTTGCTTTTGGTATTGGCGACACCATTATTGGGCAGAGTGAAAGGATTGACTTTGGCGAGTTCTTGGTAGATGTCTCCCTTTACAGTTGGAGCTCTGGTGATTGATTTGTCTCCCTCTCTGTTGTTGGACATTCCTCGCAGTACCTGTAACCTAGTTTCCTGAGTATCCACATGACGGGAGTTAGCATGGTTGGTGCTGTTGTTTTCGCCCTTAGTATTAAGGCCAAGAATCTTTCAGTCATTTTGTGAGTCACTGCTGTCCTGGGACAAAGTATATCATTCTAGTTGGTACCGTGTGTTGAAAGAAAACAAGTTAGTGATGACATTTTGGAACAGAACCTACTCTCAAGTTCCTTAATGTTCACTGCAGATTAATGTGGACTTCATTAATTGGTTCTGCAGCCTTGCTGTTGGCATTGTTGGTTCAGCTACTGTTCTAGCTGTTAATGCTGGTGCCTCTGTGCGATTTCTGCATATAGAAATCTTTGTAGAGCTGTTGTTCTTATTGTCTGCATTGCAGACATAAAAGCTAATATGAGAAGCAAAACTCATATTTGTTCAAGCTTTTATGGAAACAGTGTGTGGTATGAGATTAGGACCTATGGTCCTCCTGAACGAGTGTTCAGCGGAGATGAGTAAAAAAAACTGTAAGAGTTACTTTTATAGAGAGAAGTCAGGGTGATATGTTAGTCACAGGTGATATGTTAGTCACGGGTGACATGTTAATCTTGGGTGATACTATACAGAATTCTTCAAAGGAATTCGCCTAAGGAAGTAGTAAAGAATGTCAAACTACTGTCAAAGAGACATTAACAAGTGCTCTTGACAGGATGTTTAAGCCAGAAAAGTCACTGGTTGAGTCGGACTTGTCAGAGGAACTTATGGCAAGCGACATGTGTTTTCTCGTATTGCTTTCCTCATGTGTGAGCCAGCGATTGTTTTCCCGTCTGTTATTGTCTGAATCGTTGCTTCAGCAACTTCTGTTGTGACTTGGTTATGAGGACGCTTAGAGAAGCGGCTCGTCTGAACCTTAAGACATGCTTTGAAAACTACGGTTTTCTTGCCATATTGCCTCGAGCTGCTGCATTTCTTCTGAGTATCTCGCTTGGAACTCCTTCGTCGCCTGGAAGTCGTCATTTTGGAGGTATTCATGTCCAGTAGACTGACATGAATGTAGAGACGCGACCGACACTTCAGGAAGAGTCAGATGCTCTTCGTATTTACTTCAAGACGTCGTTGTTCGTGATGCCTGAGTATAGGTTTCACTCCCAGCATTAGTGTTTTCTGCATGCTTCCTGACACACTAGTCTCTATGCTACAAGCTAGTCCCTGAGCAGAATTTGGTACACTTCTGACACACTAGCCTCTATAGTACAAGTTAGTCCCTGAGCAGGAGTCAGCAATACTTCTGACACACTAGCCTTCTATATTACAAGCTAGTCCCTGAGCAAAAGTTGGTATACTTTTGACACACTAGCCCCTGTTTAATAAGCTAGTCCCTGAGCAGAAGCCTGCATCCGTCTGACATACTAGCCTGACAAACTAGTCCCTGAGCAGACGTCTGCTTATTTTTCCACTAAACTGGTGAGTATTGGAGCAGAATTTGATTGACGGTTCTGCCAAGTAAGTCTGGTGCGGATGACACTGGTGGAGCAGTGTCATGAGTATAAGTCAGCGCCCTTCTGACATACTAGCCTGACAAATTAGTCCCTGAGCAGAGGTCTGCTGGTACTTCCGCCAGATTGGTATATGGTGAGTCTCTGAGTAGAAAATGGCTGTATGCTGCACGTGCATAAAAGGTTTCAGAAGATTAAGGTGAGGCGCGTTTGTGTGAAAGGCAACGCTGCCCCCACCTGGGTTCATCTTCCATTTGTTTCGTCATCACCCTCGTCTGTGTTCATCGCTGTGTTGGCGCCTTGTTCTTGGTTGCCACGTACGCCACTGTTCAACAGTGTCTGGCCCACAGTTTGTGGCCCGTTTGTATAAAAAGCTTCGGCAGTTGATGCTTAGCCGACTGTTCAAATCACCCTGACTGTTTCTCTGACTTCAGTAAACTTCATCGAGATAGTGTTTTGATTGGACATTTGTTAATTATATTTTCATGGTGTATCTACTGTGTCAAGCTGTCTCTCGCCGACTTCAGTCTTCACTGACAAAGCATTTTGACTGTGAATGTTATTTATATGTTCATCATGTATCTGCTGGTGTCAACTTTTAGTGTTTAGCAAACGGTTGCTATTTAGAAAATTATTATTGAAAAGAACTTCATGAGGTAGTCTGAGGTGTCACCGCCTCTTGACTTCTTTTCCGGTCTTGGAGCAGTGTGGTGAGCTCCCACTACCGGACCCTCTCACTTCTTCAGTGCTCTAGAGGAAAGTGCTGGTGTTGACTAGGCGACATTATTCGTCTATGATGCTAGCAAGACTCAGCAATGGTAATCCTGAGTCTGACGCTTGGAGCTTCTGCCGTTTCTGCACTGTGAGTTTAACAAGATGTGGTGGATAGCGGTCCGTTGTCAGTGTTTCAACGTTCTACCTTTGTTCAAAATTTTCCATGATGTTGAGGCTTACTGTCTGAGCCGGTCACCAAACTTCTCCAGGTTGGAGATGATGCGTCCTTGACTAGTATATTTGTCAAGGCAGTACTTTTGTCTAATGTAGGTTAATACCGGACTCACTTATTCCTCCAGGTGCTCAAAATTGCACTAGCTCTGCAGGGGGCTACTAGAGATGTACTTAACAATCGTTTGATTTCTATAAAAGTGAGCTGAGTGGAAATATGCTGGTCGGTTCCTTCGTTGTCTCGCCTTGCAGGTAATTGTTTGACCTGTTCATGATAGTTGCAGAAGGAATCCCGCTCCTTCTCGTAGAGCTGGTGGAGGTCCAGTCTTCACTCAGATTCTGGTTAGTTTTCTTCCACTTGGTATATGGACAGGTACTGGTGCTACAAGTGCACCTCCCTCGTAGTGTTGTGTGGTCTGTCAGTAAACGTTTCCTCATGGTCGAGGTCCAAGAGCTTGTCTGTTGGTGACTGCTCTTGTGTGGTCTTTAAGTTTGTACTTTACTTTGTTGAAATCGAGTTGATGTCCATCCGACCTGAGCGGTCGAGTGAGTCCCCCCCTTCCTTCCTACACACACAAACCATGTTTTTTGTCTATGCCTTCAACTTATCATACAAGCTGACACTGCGTCCTTGATTGTAATTGAGAATTTAAAAGTAAAGTTACCAAAGTACTTGATGGTTAGTTCTATAGAGGAACTTCTTATTAGTCCATTTATTTATCTATATACGTATTCTCATGTTTAATGTTTTTTGTATTTCAACAGTTATGAGGTTACGTGTTAGCTAGACTGATGATGTGGAGTGTTGAGCTAAGGTGGAGTGTCATGATCACTCTTCAGTTATACACCTTGAAGCCACTCCAGCTGCTAGGATAGGATTATCACCTCTTTACTGCTGCCTTCTATTATTCTCCATGTACAAAAGCAAGTTATGCCTGGCTGCTATATCAGCGATGCCTGTTCCATCACAACATTAACCTAGAGTTGTATGGAGTCCCAGCACTGTTAACTACACTGCCCTTGTACGGAGAAGAAATAGTTATCAAAAATGGAGACGCAGTAGTACTTTGGTTTTGTTTATATGTTAAATGAGAGTATCTTCTGTGTAATGTGAGATAAATTTGGACATCAAGTAAGAAGTTTCTAAAAACTTTTATCATTATTGTGTTCATATTCCAGTAATTTTACTATATGTAGGAGGTTTTTGGCTTCTGATATTCTGTTTGGTGCGACCTGTGGTCGTGAGGGGGAGGTGTTACGGGTATACCCTTGACCAACATTTTATATTGTGTGTATTTTTATCATAATGGTATATTGGAGATATTTCCGTTATTAGCTAAAACGAAAAGGTCTTACTTTATACTATTATTTGATTTAGCTATGTTGTAGGTAGGATGTTACATTTTACTGTGGTGTTCATGTAGTGGGAGACCACTAGTCATACTGCTGGTACTGTGGTGTTCATGTAGTGTGAGACCACTAGTCATACTGCCGGGTACCTGTTTAGGTAGTGGCCGGTCTCCCCTCCCTCAGTCACGTGACCTCTAGTATGGTTTGCAAATTGTCTATTCATCCACGACTTACGGTGATAGCTTGTATTAGCAGAACTTTGGTCAGTATTCGGAATTATTGTCTCAAGAAAATGTATTTGATGTTTCAATTGATATTTTATACTTCTCTGCCTTTATTGAGGCATTGGTCTCAGTTATTGTATGGCGAAACGTTGATGTGAAATATTGTTTGTATGAAGCTCGTGTCATTTAGTATGAATATGGTACAGAGACAAGTAAAGTCATTTATCGACTGTTTTCGAATAAAGTGTATCATGATGTATTACACTGCAAGAGGTATAACTTTATACCATACACTGAATAATTGTATGAATTCTTTTATATTAAATTTCTCAAATTTTACTTGCTTGGGTCAATCTCCTAAAAATTACCCTAATACTATAATGATTTTCTCTAACGATGAAACAATCAAAGCTTAATTAAATAACTTGTTACGACGGGGCAAAACAGGCTAATAAATGAGGCCCTGATCGTAACAGACATACACTGAATAAATTGTAAGTACGTTTATTCAGGTATACACAAATACAGTTACATAGATTATCATACATAGCAGCATATGTGTAGAGAACCTATGATAACCCAAAAAAGTCAGACAAAGTGACTTATTTCCACTGACATTCGCTGCCCAGCCTTTGCGGAGTGCGGGTGTGCTTGTTTCTGGTCCCTAGCGGTGGAGTTGAGAACTGGTAGTTTTCATCAACATGGTGGAGCGCTACAGACGACGTGTCAATACTGTCTGTATTGAAGTGTTGCAGGGCGCGATTTACCCAAGCAACGCAGATGTTCTCCTCCCAGCTATTTTGAGGGATTCTTTAGGGATATCCATTGAAGAATTATTTGGGATATCTCTCAACGGTTCGTCGAGGATTTTTGTCAAGTTTGCAGTGGCCAGCGCATATGAGCGAGTGGTGGACACGTATCAGGAGAAGAGGATTGTCGTCAACACGGGATTAGAGGTACGGCTTCGAGATGTGTCACGGTACTACACTTATATACGAGTCCGAAACGTGCCGTTCGAAGCGTTGGAGTTTGATGTGCGAAACGTCTTCAGTCAATTTGGTGACGTCCATGCAGCCACGGTGGGCCGGTGGGCACAGGGGACTTATGCCGGGCTGCAAGAAGGTTCATTTTCTTTGAAAATGACGCTCAAACGTCAGATACCTTCATACGTCATGATGGAGGAGTTCCGGCAGCAGGTCTATGTGACTTACGCAGGCCAAGTTCGAACGTGTCGCCTGTGTGGATTACCTGGACATGTGGCGGCGGCATGTGATCGTCGGATGGGCCAACAGAGACATGGAGCTGCTGATGGTATGAGGAAGGATGAAGTGGTGGTCGTGGATGCTATGGATGAGTCGCCTCGGGAGAATATGAGCATGGTGCCAAGTGGACAATGGAGTGACATTGTTGATAAGGAGGATGAGCGTGTACTAACGTTGTCACAGGTGACCCAGGATGGCGAGACAGCGGAGACGGAGGAAGTGGCTCTGCCGGAAGGTGTGAACTTGGTTTTGTCTGAGCCGCTTTTGGAGGATTTTCCACTGTTGTTGGACAGTCCTGTGTGTGAGGGCACACAGCATGGTGTGGAGGACTTAGGATCAGAGGTGAGGAGGGACGAGAGTGAGACGAGTGTGATGGGCGTCTCAGAGAGTGGGCCTTGCCTTCAGGTCCAGGAGGTTGGTGTAGAAGTGCACAGGGGAGAGGATTGTGAGACTATGGAGGCTACAGGGGACTCTAGGAAAAGGCCTAGTGGTCTAGTTGAGGACGATGTCCTAACACCTGGGCAACAGGTGTGCAAGAAGGCCTGGGTGGAGGTGGCAAAAGGGGGACGGGGGAGTGGCAAGGGTAGAGAGGGATGAGGGACAGGAAAGCAGACAGGCAAGTACTGGGAGTGTCAGTAGAGGAAGAGAGCATTAGTAAGGGAAAGTCGGTAGTGACGAGGAAGTTGAAAAGTAGAGGAAAGCCCACTGCGTTCTTTTCATATATCGTGCCGATTAGGTAAAACTGGTCAATTAGCAAGAACTCATCTAAAATTAAGTCCTTTCTAAAAATTTTCTCTTATACGTTTAAAGATATATTTTTTTCATTTATGTTAATGTAAGAATTTATAATTTTGTACCAAGAGAAACTTTGAAAACCTACCTAACCTTATTACAACAAGCGCAATTTAATTTAGCCTAACCCAACTAAATATATTTTAGATACGTTAACATTAATTTAATAATAAACAAATACAATGAAATATATTTTTTCGTTATGTTCAGAATGATTTTAGCGAAATTATTGCATACACAAATTTTCACTTGTCCTATATGGCAAGGTGAGCGTTGCTATTTAAGCCAAAATCGCAAGTTTTACCTAATCGGCACGACTATATATATATATATATATATATATATATATATATATATATATATATATATATATATATATATATATATATATATATATATGGTCACAGTCTACAGCAACCACAACCCACTGGTTTACCTACATGCTATGAAGAACCATAACACAAGATTAATGAGGTGGAGTCTCAGGCTGCAACCTTATAATGTAAAGATTGTTCACATTGCTGGTAGAGATAACAAGCTGGCTGATGCCTTGTCTAGAATGTAATGTATTTGGTTAGGATGTGTTAGGGACTCTGGGTAGTAGCGCTCTTTTTTCTCCCTTTGTATATATATATTTCATGTAATTTTGTGGGTTTTTTTTAGTGAGGGGATATTCTGCTTCCGTCCGCAGGTGTCTTGGACCTACGTTAGCTCTCACTCTAAGTTCTCTAAGTTTAAAGCTGTACTTTATGTCTCGAGAAAAGTTGAGCTTTATCTAATGAGTTGGATGGTTGAGGGGAAAGGCGGTTCCATTATTGTAACGTGCCATGGCGGCACTCTACCCATTGGAGGTGGAAGCCTAGTGCCAGCCATTAGAGCACTTTTGGGGTGGGGGTGTGACATGCAAAGAGTATGTTACATTTATTCGGCGCATGTACTCTCTCATATTAGGCTGCCTCCCCAACCAGCAAGCCAGGTACTAAGGGTTTGACGATTCAGGGGCCCCATCATCAGATCAGTACCTAAGTTCAGCCAATCATAATGTGGGTCTGGCAATTGTGAAGGTCATGTGGTAACACCCACGTTTTCACCCTTTTCATATTCATTCTGCTGGTTTAAGCACGGTGGTCTCTGTCTTTCGGCTTCTATTGTTGCCTTGGCTTACCGTAGCATGCACTTATATTACCTATTGCTGTACATGGTGTATATAGTGTACATAAATCTGTCATTCTTGGTGAAGGAAAATACAATTTAAAGATTTCAGCTGTGTTTATTTCGCTCCATTCCATTTACACTCAGGATAGCAGGCCTTGATTACCTGAGCTTGTAATGACGCTCTAACCCACGGAGCGTCATGTGTGATTTTCGCTCACTATGAGGCTGGCCAAAATGACATGGGTTCGAATCCTCGGCTAGTCGCAGTCTAGGCCTACTGACTTCCTTACCATGGGTATTGCCATTTAGTGCCCCACCAATTACTCTCACTACCGCTCACTACTCAACGACATCACAAGCCAGCACTGTCCTAAATACTGCTAAAAATATTACAATTCTTAATTACAATATCAGGTCCCTAAGAAAACACTATGATGACCTCCTGGCACTCCTTGATACCCTAAAGACAACCTTCTCCTGTATTATTCTTACTGAAACCTGGCTTAAGCAGGACAATAGATATCTACTCAATACCAGGATACACTGCAATGCACAACTGCAGACCAAACCAAATTAGGGGTGGTATTGCAATCTATTACTCCAATGAACTATGTTGTTTTAACACTACCTGCTTTAACAATGAATGCGGAGAATATATCTTTGCAAATTTTGCTGTAAAAAACCTTAAGACTCCTATAACAATCGGTGCCATTTACCGGATGCCTCATACTAATATAAAAAAAATTAGCGATAAATTAAAGACACTAATAACACATAACCAAATGAACAAGCACCACCTTCTCGTAGCTGGAGACTTCAACATTAAATTTGGCCCCACAGATGACCAGCCAGTAACTGACTTAATCAACAATATGAACAACACATTTCTCATACCAACTATTACTAAACCAACCAGGCTGACTGAGACAAGTGCAACCATAATTGACCATATATGGACGAATATACTAGCCCCCCTTAAATCAGGGATAATTACAGACAGCACTACAGACCACTACCCCACCTTCCTCTTAACAAACATTAATAAACCACCACTGGAATACAACAAAGTTTACTTTAGACTTCATGACGAGGCCTCCATAAGTAACTTCACAGCAGAGCTAGGGTTGGTTGACTGGCCTACTGAATTCTCCAATGCCACTGGTATCGATGATTGCACAGACATATTTCTTAATAAATTACTTAGACTATACAACAAACACTGTCCCATAAAAATGAAACATATTACGAACAAACGGCTAGGTTGCCCATGACTAACTAACAGCATACTAAGATCCATTGATAAGAAACATCAATATGAAAAGCAATATAGACAGGGCCTAATACCCAAAAATACTATTAAAAACTATGCATCAGTTCTCACCAAACTAATAAGAAAGGCCAAGCAATTGTACTATTCCAGCAGATTCACCGAAACAAGAAGAGATATAAAAAAGACCTGGAAAACACTCTCTCAGATTCTGGGCCACAAACTGAAAAAAACTAGGGATATTGTCCTGACTAAACCAAATGAAACACAACTACAGCCTATTGATACAGCTAATAAGTTGAATGACTTCTTCTCAACCATAGGATCAAATCTCCCAGGTACCAATGCCCAAGCAAGTGATTACTTAGATGGAAATTTCCCAACCTCCTTCTATTTTGCACCTACCGAACCCACTGAAGTTACCATGATTATAAAGTCACTTAAGAATAAATCAGGGAATCTGTCTCAAGTCCCACCATTATTGTACAAGCGAGCGGCTCATGTCCTTTCGCCTGCTATTTCACTACTTTTTAACAATTCACTAGACACTAGCAATTTCCCGGCACCCCTCAAGACAGCAAGGGTTACACCAATTCACAAAGGTGGTGACCCCACAGATGTAAATAACTACAGGCCAATCTCGAACTTACCGTTGCTATCTAAAAATTTTGAGAAACTAGTGCACAAGAGACTATATTCGTTAATTACAGTACAAAACGTACTCAACCCCTGCCAATTTGGCTTTAGAAAAAACAAAAGCACAAACGATGCAATTGTAAAAATGCTGGACCTACTTTACACAGCACTTGAAAACAAGGAATATCCGCTAGGACTCTTTATTGACCTAAGGAAAGCTTTTGATACAGTAGACCACGGCATCCTACTCCAAAAACTTGACCATTACGGTATAAGAGGCCACGCTCTTATGTATTTCAAATCTTATCTTACTAACAGGTATCAATATGTCACCATTAACAACTTCATCTACACGACCACTTGATACTGGAGTGCCACAGGGAAGTGTCCTTGGTCCCCTGCTCTTCCTCCTATGCATCAATGATCTTCCCAACGTATCCCAACACCTGAAACCGATTATCTTTGCTGATGATACGACTTATGTCATCTCCCACCCAAATCTTGCCTCACTCAACACCATTGTTAATGAAGAGCTACTAAAAATATCAACCTGGATGACACTGACACTGACACTGACAAAACCTTCTACATTATGTTTGGTAACAGAACAGATGTTGCACAACTGAACATAATGATTGACAACACTCCTATTGCTAAACACAATGAGGGCAAATTTCTGGGCCTACACCTGGAGAGCAACCTGAATTTCAGCACCCATATCAACCACATAGCAAAAAAAGTATCCAAAACGGTTGGGATCCTCTCCAGGATACGTTACTATGTACCGCAATCAGCCCTACTCACACTATACTACTCACTCATCTATCCCTACCTCACCTATGCCATATGTGCTTGGGGATCAACAGCAACAACTCACCTAAAACCAATATTAACTCATCAAAAAGCTGCAGTAAGAATTATCACGCAATCCACTCTTCAAAGACCTAAATTTACTCACTGTCCAGAACATCCACACTTACTACTGTGCAACCTACATGTACAGAACCATAAATTCCAATATTAACCCTGAACTAAAACGCTTTGTTGATAGTTGTGACAGGACCCATAGACACAATACCAGACACAAAAATCTCTATGACATTCCCCGTGTCCGGCTAAATCTATACCAACGTTCAATGTACATTAAAGGACCTAAAATCTGGAACTCCCTACATGAAAACTCTAGAATTGCAGACTCAGCCACCATTTTCAACACTATCATCAAAAAACATCTTATCTCACTAACACACCCCACCATCACCTAAACACACACACTCACACACACATCCTCCTCCACTACATCAACACTGACCCAAAGGACAGTAAACATAAAATCCCGAATATAGTTATTGTCTAATAAATCTGAAACTAGTCTTAAGTTTGCCTGATTTACTCCAATATTGGAGCTTTAATAGAAACTGTGTAACATGCCAAGACAAAACCATTCTTATTATTTTTACAATCTAAACATTCTGAACTACCCCACTATGGTAAATCTATTTAATCATTTGAAATTTGTACTAATTTGTAATTTGTGATACAATCTAGTTATCCTGAACTACCTCACTATTGTAAATCTATTTAATCATTTGAAATTTGTATTCATATGTAATTTGTAATATAGATTAAGAACTAGTATTAAGTCTGCCCGAAATTCCTAGCATGCCCAGGCATGCCCAGGCATGCTAGGCATGCTAACGGCCATCTTTGTAATTATTGTCCTTAAATGTAAAACACACATTGTAATTTTTACAGAGAAATAAAGCATCTTGAATCTTGAATCTTGAATCTCCCATGCATCCATGTTGTCCTTCATCTATTACCCCACAGCTGGCGCCCTCCCACGCCCACAATGTCAGCAACGTCACAAGAAGTGCCGGGTTACCAGGAATCTCCACGACAGAGCCAACGCCGTGGAATCCGTCCACTAGGCATCTGCCAGGTGTGACACAGGGAATGTGCACTCAATCCCTCAAATGGCAACATCCGTGCACACAATGGATGTCTAGGCTCCGGGAGAGCTCCAAACGGGAACAACCAACAGCCCCTCTCAGCAGACAAAGCTGACAGCTACCCTGACTTCTACTCTACAGAGGACCTAAAATCTGCAATCAAATTAACATCCATCAGGACGCTGACACATCCCCAAAGCAGCTCGCCCTCAAGCTGCTAGCAAATTCGCTTGAAGAAGTCAACGATGCTCCTGCAAACAACGGATCCTGGCACAACCTACTGCTATTTGGCAATGCCTGTTTGGCTGTCCCACCAAGGAGGGACAAGTCACTAGCAACATATGGTATTA
>WNWK01049570.1:5000-13155 GCA_009830355.1 Cherax destructor
AATAGCACCAATCACTCCAAAACTATATCCCCTCCTGCTTTTAACATTTCTATCTTTATTCCATCAATCCCAGCTGCCTTACCCCCTTTCATTCTACCCACTGCCTCACGAACTTCCCCCACACTCACAACTGGCTCTTCTACACTCCTACAAGATGTTATTCCTCCTTGCCCTATACAGCTTCCCTGTCTTCATCAACATTTAACAACTCCTGTGTAATATCTTCCCGATACATCTAACTCTTTATTTAATAACTCTCCACTCCTATTTTTAACTGTCAAATCCATTTGTTCACTAGGCTTCCCCTACTTACTAATCTCACTCCAAAACTTTTTCTTATTTTCAACAAAATTTGTTGATAACATCTCACCCACTCTCTCATTTGCTCTCTTTTTACATTGCTTCACTACTCTCTTAACCTCTCTTTTTCTCTATGTATACTCTTCCCTCCTTGCATCACTTCTTTGTAAAAACCTCTCATATGCTAATTTTTTCTCCCTTACTACTCTCTTTACATCATCATTCCACCAATCGCTCTTCTTCTCTCCCGCACCCATTCGCCTGTAACCACAAACTTCTGCTGAACACTCTAACACTACATTTTTAAATCTACCCCATACATCTGCCTACACTCTCACTAACCCATCTATCCTCCAATAGTTGTTTCTATCTTACCCTAACTGCCTCCTCTTTTAGTTTATGAACCTTCACCTCTCTCCTACTTACTGCTTTTATTTTCCTTGTATCCCATCTTCCTTTTAATCCTACTGTAGCTATAACTAAAAAAGTGATCTGATATATCTGTGGCCCCTCTATAAATATGTACATCCTGAAGTCTACTCAACAGTCTTTTATCTACCAATATGTCATTTCACCCTACATCATATCTTGTATACTTATTTATCCTCTTTTACTTAAAATATGTATTACCTATAACTAAACCCCGTTCTATACAAAGTTCAATCAAAGGGCTCCCATTATCATTTACACCTGGCTCCCCAAACTTACCTACCACACCCTCTCTACATGTTTCTCATACTTTAGCATTTAGGTCCCCTACCACAATTACTCTCTCACTTGGTTCAAAAGTTCCTATACATTCGCTTAACATCTCCCAAAATCTCTCTCTCTCCTCTACATTCCTCTCTTCTCCTTGAATTTACACATTTATATGCCCTCTTCTTCTTCCATAACTGATCCTTCAACATTATTGCTACCCCTTCCTTAGCTCTAACTCTCTCAGATACTCCTGACTTAATCCCATTTATTTCTCCCCACTGAAACTCGCCTACCCCCTTCAGCTTTGTTTCGCTTAGGGCCAGGACTTCCAATTTCTTTTCATTCATAACATCAGCAATCATCTCTTTCTTATCATCCGCACTACATCCACGCACATTCAAACAACCGAATTTTATAAAGTATTTCTTCTCATTTTTAGTAAATGTGTACAGGAGAAGGGGTTATTATCCCGTTGCTCCCGGCATTTTAGTCGCCTCATACGACACGCATGGAGGAAAGATTCTTTTCCACTGCCCCATGGACAATAGAGAAAATAAAAGAACAAGAGCTATCTAGAAAAAGAAGAAAAACCTAGATGTTTGTATGTATATATATATGCATGTGCATGCCTGTGTAGTGTGACCTAAAGTGTAAGTAGAAGTAGCTAGATATACCTGTTATCCAGCGTGTTTATGAGACAGAAAAAAGACACCAGCAATCCTACCATCATGTAAAACAGTTTCATGTTTCTGTTTCACAGTCACCTGGCAGGACGGTAGTACCTCCCTGGGTGGTTGCTGTCTACCAACCTACTACTTACAGATGCAGTATACATACACACACACACACACACACACACACACTATATATATATATATATATATATATAAATATATATATATATATATAATATATATATATATATATATATATATATATATATATATATATATATATATATATATATATATATATATATATATATATATATATATATATATATATATATATATATATATATATGCGCAGTAGACCGTTGTTTAACACGGTAGTTACGTTCCAGAAAATGCAGTGTTAGTCAAAAGCGTGTTAAATAAACTGAATAACTTGGGAGGAAAATAGGGTTACGTTCCTGGGAGACGCCAAACAATTTTTTTTAGACCTCCAGATCTTACAAAATAAAAGTGAATATGTAATTGTAGTGCATTGTCGTGATATATTGCTACTTCAGACTAAAAATGCAATAGAAATAATAGTATTTCTTACCTTAAATTGTGGGTAATGGTGTTTGTGGATGATTGTGAAGAGAGTGGATATGGATGTTGTGGCCCTTCTGGGCTGAGGTAGATGGATGTTGGTTGTCGGCAGAAGTGGATGGTAGAGGTTCTGGTACTGAAGTTGATGGTTGTATTGGAGCGTGCATAAATTCTATAATGGATCTCTGGGCTCTTTTACTCTGCAACACATTGTACAGCTGACGGTAAGGCATCATCAGCTGGCCTAGACCCAGTTTCAAAGCACTGCTTCTAGATTTGTCAGGGTCCTCTTCAGTGAAAAAGTCTGCTAGTTTAGCAGCAACATGGAACTGCTCACGTAACTGCTGCAATGTTAACTGTTTTTCTTCAGGTTCTTCTTCATCTTCTGTTACGTGGCTCCCTTGTATATGTTCATCGAGCTCTGCCAACATTTTCTCTGGACTCCTGTCTTCATCACCATCATCTTCTAAGAGATCATTCACATCTTCTTCATTCATATCTTCAAAACCATCACCTGGTAATCTCCTTGCCAGGTGAACAATTTCCTGAACTTGACTCTCAAGCAAGGGAAAACTAGTGAAAGAATTAACGACAGAAGGCCATAACTCTGTAGTGGTGTGGCGTAAAGCAGTGCGATCAGTGCAGCAGTGCGATCAGTGCAGCAGTGCGATCAGTGCAGCAGTACGATCAGCGCAGCAGTGCAATCAGTGCAGCAGGGCTCACAGTCTCACCCGAGTCATACTGTTTTGCCTATTTCTTTAACAAGGATGCATGAAGACTTCTACATTGCCTGTATTTCACTCTTTGTCTAGAAGTAATTTGTACTTAGTCAGATAAAGGTAAAGTTTCACACTGGAAGACTTTCAGTACAATGACTACATACACCATAGTCTATGTCACGTCTAGTCACGTCTTTCGGATTCCATTTTGCAATTGATAAGACGTTTCTGTGTGAAGGACAGATGTAGTCATCTGTGTAAACGTTTAGCAAGTAAGTTACTTTATACAGATATGTGTGAGAGTGGAAGAAACCATGGACTCTTATTATAATTTTCTCACACTGTGAAGATATTTACATCGAAGATGATGTTGATCACTTTTTTAAAATTCTAAAGGACGCAATTTAAGTGTCCAAGTATAAAGTAAAATATCACAACTTAAAATGTAGTACTAATAGATGAAGTTATACTTTAATGAATTTTCTTTCATCAGAAATATCCCAAGAAAATTTCAAATGATGTTTAAAACTAGACGCCAGACCTGGCTTGTGCGCCGTCCCAGACCGCTGATCTGACCCTTGGCGCCGTCCCAGACCGCTGACCTGACCCTTGGCGCCGTCCTAGACCGCTGACCTGACCCTTGGCGCCGTCCCAGACCGCTGACCTGACCCTTGGCGCCGTCCCAGACCGCTGACCTGACCCTGGGCGCCGTCTCAGACTTTGAGGCCTAGTCACAGAGAGGGTTTTGGGGGTCAACGCCCCGTTGACCCCCAAAACCCTCTCTAGGTATACTCCAGGTATAAATATGGAAATATCTGAGAAAGCTTTGTCTGAGGAGTAAATGTTCTCAGGATCACATTTTATGGCCTAAAATATCTTTAAAACGAATCATTGAAAATTCAACTTGATCATTATAAATCGGAGATACTGAATATTTTGTGAAATTCGTTGGCGGCCACCTAGGTGACGTAATTTAAACCTCGCTATGTACAGTAGAGTGAAACCATGGAAATTATTTGTATATTGGTAGTTTCTGATATAAACAAAAGTTCAATCTCTTTCGTAACAAAACATTTCACATTTGGTCCCTTACTATTTTCCGTCATAACATTCGAATTCTTTCGTTCCAGTAGCGAACAATTTCTCTACGTTCTTAACTTTAACATTTCTTCAATATTGTTAATTTGATAGTTTCAGTAACATATTCTTATCTCTCTCAGATTTTTACAAATCGTCTTTATCTCATCATATGATCTTGACTGCTGAAATCAACACTGCATTTCCTCTTCTCATTTACTTGTTCTTCTTCATTTGATTGCTTCTGATCATCATTATATTTCTTTTTCGGAAAAGTCAAATACATTTATCTTTTTTCTGTGTTCAGTTTCTTTTAAAAATAAGAAAGTATTTCCAATCTCTTTTATATTAAAAAAAATAGCAATAGAAGAGAGTGTGTGTGTACGAGGCAAAAACTAAGTGCGCTAGAGAATGTAAAAAGTACAGAAGACAAAGAACCTAGAAAATAGATTAGTCGAAGAGCCTGACAGATAAGGAGGGAGGCCCAGCGACAGTACGAAAACGAAATAGCATCAAAAGTGGTTGCACGGGTCGAGTCATTACTTCTAGACCCGCCTCTTCATTGGTCGCTACTAGATCCACTCTCTCCCTGATCCATGAGCCTTATCATATCCCTTCTTGAAGCTATGAATAGATTCTGCCTCCACTACATCTCTCTCTAGAGTATTCGACTTCCTGACAACTCAGTGAGTGAAGAAACACTTCGTAACATCCCTTTGACTCATCTGAGTCTTCAACTTCCAATTGTGACCCCTTGTTTCTGTGTCCCATCTCTGAAACATCTGTCTCTGTCCACCTTATCTATTCCTCGAAATATTTTGTATGTGGTTATCATGTCTTCCCTGACCCTCCTGTCCTCCAGTGTCGTCAGGCATATTTCCCTTAACCTTTCTTCGTAGGACATTCCCCTTAGCTCTGGAACTAGAATTGTTGCAAACCTTTGCACTTTCTCTAATTTTTTGACGTACTTGACCAGGTGTGGGTTCTAAACTGGTGCTGCATACTTCAGTATGGGCCTGACGTACACGGTGTACAGTGTCTTGAACGATTCCTTACTGAGGTATTGGAACGCTATTCTAAGGTTTGACAGGCACCATATGCTGCAGCAGTTATCTGGTTGATGTGTGCTTCTAGAGACGTGCTCGGTATTATACTCACCCCACGAGGTTTGCAGTCTTTGGCCACCTAGCCTATACTCTGTCTGCGGTCTTCTTTGCCCTTCCCCGATCTTCATGACTTTGCATTTATCGGAGTTAAATTCGAAAATCCAGTTGCTGGACCACGTGTCCAGCCTGTCCAGGTCTCTTTGTAGTTCTGCCTGATCCTCATCTGATTTAATTCTTCTCATTAACTTCACATCATCTGCGAACAGGGACATATATGTGTCTGTGTCTACGTATGTGTGTGTGTGTGTGTGTGCTCACCTACTTGTGGTTGCAGGGGTCGAGTCATAGCTCCTGGTCTAGCCTCTTCACTGGCCGCTACTGGGTCAATCTCCATGCGCCATGAGCTTTATCATACCTCTTCTTAAAGCTAAGTATGGAACCTGCCTCCACTACATCACTTCCTAAACTATTCCATTTCCCGACGACTCTGTGACTGAAGAAATACTTCCTAACATCTCTGTGATTCATCTGAGTCTTCAACTTACAACCGTGGCCCCTTGCTGCTGTGTCCCATCTCTGGAACATTCTGTCTCTGTCCACTTTTTCAATTCCTCTCATTATCTTATCTCTCCTGTCCTCCAGTGTCGTCAGATCGATTTCCCTTAACCTCTCCTCGTAGGACATACCCTTTATCTCCGGGACTATTCTTGTTGCAAACCTTTACACTTTCTCGAGCTTCTTCACGTGTTTGACTAGGTGTGGGTTTCAAACTGTTGCTGCATACTCCAGTATGGGCCTAACGTACACAGTGAACAGGATCCTGAACGATTTATTAAGATGTCGAAATGCTGTTCTTAGGTTTGCTAGTCGCCCATATGCTGCAGCAGTTATTTGGTTGATGTGCGCCTCAGGAGATGTTCCTGGTGTTATACTCACCCCAAGGTCTTTTTCATTGATTGAGGTTTGCAGTCTCTGGCCCCCTAGGCTGTACTCCGTCTGTGGTCTTATTTGCCCTTACCTAATCTTCATGACTTTGCACTTGGTGGGGTTGAACTCCAGGAGCCAATTGCTGGACCAGGCTTGCAGCCTGTCCAGATCCCTTTGTAGTTCTGCCTGGTCCTCGTCCGAATTAATTCTTCTCATCAACTTCACATCATCTGCAAACGGGGACACTTCGGAGTCTATTCCTTCCGTCATGTCGCTCACAAATACCAGAAACAGCACCGGTCCTAGAACTGATCCCTGTGCCACCCCGCTCGTTACAGATGCCCACTCTGACACCTCGCCACGTACCATGACTCGCTGTTGTTTTCCGGACAGGTATTCCCTGATCCATTGCAGAGCCTTCCCTGTTGTTTCTGCCTGGTCCTCCAGCTTTTGCACTAATCTTTTGTGTGGACCTGTGTCAAACGCCTTCTTGCAGTCCAAGAAAATGCAATCTACCCACCCCTCTCTCTCTTGTCTTACTGCCGTCACCCTGTCATAGAACTCCAGTAGGTTTGTAACGCAGGATTTCCCATCCCTGAAACCATGCTGGCTGTCGTTGATAAGCTCGTTTTTTTCTAGGTGCTCCACCACTCTTCTCCTGATGATCTTCTCCATTAACTTGCATACTATACATGTCAATGAAACTGGTCTGTAGTTTAGTGACTCATGTCTGTCTCTTTTTTTTAAAAATTGGGACTACATTTGCCAGACACATTCTTCGCACTAATCTAGTTCATACCTCCCCTCCCTCTATAGATTTTCCTGGTGTCTACTTTATTTCTTGCTCCTCCTGTCCTCTTCAGAACTTCGGAGAAACTGTCCGATCTCTTTCTGACAGACTTAGGGAGCACAAAAATAGTGTTAGGCCGACACTAATAATGCTCTTTTCTGTCATGTCAGAGATCACAGTCATCCTATTGATTGGTCTTCTGCTAAAACTGTCTACCCTACGTCTAACTTTCACAGTCGCCGTCTGGTTGAATCCTTCCTTATACACAACTTTCCCTGTATGAATCTTAGCCCTGGCTTTGTCTCTGTTGATGTTTTCCTTTCCCATTACATTGTTAAATGCTCCAAACTTCAGAACACCCGTGACTTAACCTGATTCCTTCCCCTTTTATATCTTCCCCCTTCTCCTCTTTCTCCTCTAGTTTTTCTTTTCTTTCTTTTCTTTTGCCTTGTATTTGTCCTTCTTTATATTTTTTTTTATTTGCCTTTTCTTCCCTCTGTGTTCTTGTCCTAACCCATGCTGGCCTCCAGCTTCATTGCAGTGCTCCTTTCCTAGAATATGACTGACTCCACTACTACTGCTACTACCACTTCTACTACTACCTCCATTTTTACCCCACTTTATTGTGCCCTCCCCTGTCTGCCTGCCTATAAATACCCCTTTCACCTGTCCTGTGTGTTAGTGTGACTTTGTAAATTTGTCAAGTCGGACAGAAAGCTCGTCGTAAGCTCCTCTCTTTTTATATGTGCGGGTTGTGTGTGTATTGTTCCAGTCACGGTATTGTGCCTTTTTTGGTTATTTATGTGTTGAAGAGTGTTAGTGGTACACATAGCTCCTCTGCTCCCTCTCTCAGGATCCATGGAGAAATGTTATCTGGCCCCATCACTTTTGAGGTATCTAGCTCGCTTAGCAGTCTCTTCGCTTCCTGCTCAGTTGTATGTATTGTGTCCAGCACCTGATGATGTATCCCACCTCTCCTTTCTGGAGGCCCTTCTACCTCCTCTGTGAACACTTCTTTGAATCTCATGTTGAGCTCCTCACACACTTCACGGTCATTTCTTGTGACCTCCCCCCTTCCTTCCTCAGCCTGGTTACCTGGTCCTTGACTGTTGTTTTCCTCCTGATGTGGCTGTACAACAGCTTTGGGTCAGATTTGGCTTTCGCTGCTATGACATTCTCGTATTGTCTTTGAGCCTCCCTTCTCACCTGCGCATACTCGTTTCTGGCTCTACGACTGCTCTCCTTATTTTCCTGGGTCATTTGCCTTCTATACTTCTTCCA
>WNWK01049571.1:0-13155 GCA_009830355.1 Cherax destructor
AATTATATATATATATATATATATATATATATAAAACTTTTGCAGCAGATTTCTTGGTGGGAAGACAGAGTCACATACGGACACAAATATGTCTTTGTTTCTGGTACAGTTCACAACTGCTGGACACAGTGTTAGATAGAATTCCAAAATATTGCTTAATTTTAATAAAAATTAGTGTTTGTTGCCTGCTGATTATACCAAGCAATGAATATGGCCAAATTTTGCAAACGTTCAATAAACAGAAAAGCTAATTGTTTCAAAATACATCACGTTTGTTGCCATAGTTGCTAACGTACAAGTGAATAAAAACAGCAGCATCGAAGATTCTGCTTAAATCGTTTTCTGTCAATAAATCTAGACTACCTTTAAGGTCGATTTTTTTAGTGAGGATGATAGTGATGGAGTTCCTGTGAAATGTTAAGTGAAACTTTTGGGAATTTTGAGTCAACATAATTGTTTAGAGAAACATTAATACCATTGTGGAAGACACTGTTGTGGAAGATGTAGGAAACTACAGGATTCAGTAAACAATTTACGCTAAAGAATTTCTTTATTTCCAGTTTACTTCCTGTGCAAATTAATTTAATTTTAAGAAAAGTGAGTGAAAATGCAGATATGTGTGTGAACATGTGTGTGTGAAAATGACGAATTGAAACAAAATAAGAAAATTAATAACATTTTTGTACCAGATTTCCTTAGTGTTTGTTGACTGCTGATTATACCAAACTTGTGATTGATCGAGTGAAGGAAAAGACAAAATATGAGTAATTAATAACTGCGTGAGTGTACTTGTGTACTTCCGTATTTACCTGTGGACGTTGCATATTGGAAAATGACGAATTTTAACAAAAACGAAAGTTGATAACTTTTTTGTAGCAGATTTCCTGGTGGGAAGACAGAGTCACACACGGACTCACATCTATACACAGTAAAACGCTCAAAAATACACATATACAACTGCATGAGTGAAAACAACAAAAATTCATTTCAATACATAATGAAACATAAATAGAAGTCCCAGATTTTTACTAAGTAACCTCACCTTGGTGGCCATGTTGGGTGGCAGCTTGGTCTTGTCTAGCTGGTCTACTGTTCGAGGCTGTCTTGGTGGGTGTAATTACAGGACGCAGTTTTCTGTGTGTCCCCTCCTGTAATTCCACCCACCTGGACAGTATCGGCAGTAGACCAGCTAGACAAGACCAAGTTGCCATCCAACAAGGTCACTGGGGAGGGGCCAACACATACACAACACACACACACACACACACCACCCACCACCCATCCGCCCGCCACCAACAAACCCGCCCAACACCCAACCACCCGCCCGCCACCCACCTGGGAAAGTGAGGAAGGGAGTTCACCTGAGGGGACACAGATGAACGTCTGGACACACGGAACTAGGGAAAGCACCAAAACAACCGGAAGTGGGAAGTGTGGAAGGGTTGACATCCGGGGGCCCACGGATGGGAACCTGGAAACATAAACCACCCACAGTTCGCCATGACCTGACTTCGCAATGACCACACTCACTACGACCACCTCCTACGACCACACCTCACTACGACCACACCTCACACGACCACACCTCACTACGACCACACCCCCATCGACCACACCCACTATGACCACAATACCCCATGATCCACACCTGGGGAGTTCATCTGAGGGGACACAGATGAGACTCTGGACACACGAACTAAGAAAGCACCAAAACAATCTGAACTGGGAAGTGTGGAATGGTTGACATCCGGGGGCCCACGGATAGAGACCTGAAAACATAAACCACCCCACCATGACAACACCTCACCTCATTACGACCACACCTCACCTCATTACGACCACACCTCACCTCATTACTACACCTAACATGACCACACCTCACCTCATTACGACCACACCACTCATTACTACACTAACCATGACCACACCTCACTATGATCCACAACTGGGAGTTCATCTGAGGGGACACAGATGGACTTCTGGACACACGGAACTAAAGAAAGCACAAAAACAACCGGAAATGGGAAGTGTGGAAGGGTTGACATCCGGAGGATGGAGACCTGGAAACATGAATCGCACCTGACTATGACATAAGAACATAAGAGAGGAGGAACACTGTCCACCAATCAGTAGTGTGTGCCAGTCTGGGAGATGAGTATGGTGACCTCATCGAGACTATTATGAAGCTAGTAAACTTCCTTCCATCAACGTCAGCATTACAACACCGTGGTTGCACGGATCGAGTCACAGCTCCTGGTCGCTACTATCTAAGATCACACCTCACTTTGACCTCACCTCGCTATGACCACACCTCATCATGATCCACACCTGGGAGTTCATCTGAGGGGACACAGGGAACTAGGGTAAGCACAAAAACAACCTGAAGTGGGAAGTGTGGAAGGGTTGATATCCGGGGGCACACCTGTCTATGACCTCACCTAACTACTATGACCTCACCTAACTTACTATGACCTTACATCACTGTAATCCACACCTCACAATGACCACATCTCACTACGACCACACCTCACCATGACCACGCCTCACTACGGCCACACCTCGCTATGACCACACCTCACCATGATTCATAAGAACATAAGAAAGGAGGAACACTGCAGCAGGCCTGTTGGCCCATACTAGGCAGGTCCTTCACATTCCAACCCACTAACAGAATATTTGTTCAACCCAATTTTCAATGCTACCCAAGAAATAAATTTTGATAATTCTATTTACTCATGTGCAATTCCCATTCAAATCGAACCCCTCTCACTCATGAATTTATCCAACCTAAATTTGAAACTACCCAAGGTCCTAGCTTCAATAACCCTACTAGGCAGACTGTTCCACTCATCAACTACCCTATTTCCAAACCAAACTGGGAGTTCATCTGAGGGGACACAGATGGACTTCTGGACACACGGAACTAGGGAAAGTGTGTGGAAGGGTTGACATCACGGATGAAACATGAAACACACCTGACTATGACCTCACAACTATGACCACTCTTCACCTATGACCACACCTGAATGAACATTTTAAGCCAGCCGGAGCATAACCTAACTATGACTGCACCTCACTTAACTATGACCTCACCTAACTCTGATCTCATGCAACTTTGACATCACATATGACCACAACTATGACCTCACCTAACTATGACCACACCTGTCTATGACCTCTCCTAACTCTGACCACACCTCACTATAACCTCACCTATGACTACACCTCAATATGACCTCATCTTGCTATGTTCGTACCTGGGAAAGTTCATCTGAGGGGACACAGATGGACTTTTGGACACACGGAACTAGGGAAAGCACCAAAACAACTGGAAATGGGAAGTGTGGAAGGGTTGACATCCGGGGGCCCACGGATGGAGGCCTGAAAACATAAACCACACTTGCAGTACACAAACTAACATAGTCTGATGTGGTCATAGACAGGTGTGGTCATGGATATGTAAGATCATAGTCAAGTGTGGTCATGGATAGGTAAGGTCATAGTCAGGTGTGGTCATGGATAGGTAAGGTCATAGTCAGGTGTGGTCATGGATAGGTGAGGTCATAGTCAGGTGTGGTCATGGATAGGTGAGGTCATAGTCAGGTGTGGTCATGGATAGGTGAGGTCATAGTCAGGTGTGGTCATGGATAGGTGAGGTCATAGTCAGGTGTGGTCATGGATAGGTGAGGTCATAGTCAGGTGTGGTCATGTATAGGAACTGAAGAAAGAAAAAAATAAATCAGAATGAGAGGTCAACCGTAGTTCTTGTCAATACCACGACAGCCAGGAGACAGCAGTGGAAAGGTCACTTAGAATAACTTGGATCTTGATAAAACACAAGAAACCTTCACTGATGCAGAAATTGTTAAAGAATGTATGTTGGAAACTGCCGATACATTGTTTGAGGATAAACATAAAAAAAAGATAAAAGACAAAATAAAGTAGATTCCATTATGTGATTCCACATGAACGAGGAGAACAGAACTATTGGCAGAAGATCTTATGTCGCAACTTGATCTATGACTGAAAAAAGCACCTTGCTTTTGATCTTTAGTAAAGCTTTTGAGGCTGTTGATCACGATAAAGAATCCGATATTGTTTATTTAGATTTTAGAAAGGCTTTTGATAGAGTACCACACCAGAGACTGTTAAAGAAAGTGGCTTTAGATGAGTCAACAGAGAGTACTGATGGTACTCATGGTATTTGTGAGATATTATGATGCAGAGAAAAAGAATTTTGCCAGGACTTGTTGGGTGTGACCGACCTTAAAGGAAGATCACGAGGAGAGGATACATATGGACCCTTGAAAAGCATCTTAGAATCTAGAAATATTGATGTCAAATCCATCATATCAGTGACCACAGATGGAGCTCCAGCCATGGTTGGTCGAGAGAGAGAGACTGGTCGCAAGATTAAAGGAAGATAATCCCGACATGATAACTTATCACAGCCTTATCCACCAATCAGTAGTGTGTGTCAGTCTGGGAGATGAGTATGGTGACCTCATGGAGACTATTATGAAGCTAGTAAACTTCCTTCCATCAACGTCATCACTACAACACCGTCTACTCCGAAGCTTTTTAACTGAGGTTGATGCTTGCTATGCTGATTTACTTGTGCACAACAATGTGAGATGGTGCAGTAAGGGAAGGGTTTTGGAGCGATTTTGGGCAATCAGGAAAGAGTTACAAAATTTCCTCAAGGATCAAAACAGTGAGAAAGCAAAGATATTTTCTGATTTTTTTGAAGATGACAAGAAAATGGAGTGTTGGATTTTTGGCAGACATAATGTCACATCTGAACGATCTTAACGTTAAACTGCTTTTGATCTTTAGTAAAGCTTTTGAGGCTGTTGATCACGATAAAGAATCCGATATTGTTTATTTAGATTTTAGAAAGGCTTTTGATAGAGTACCACACCAGAGACTGTTAAAGAAAGTGGCAGCTCATGGCATTGGGAAAAAAGTGCTGTCATGGCTCGAGTCATGGCTCACCAATAGGAAGCAGAGAGTGTGCATAAATGGGGTTAAATCCGAGTGGGGATCAGTCTTAGGCCCGTTGTTGTTTATAATATATATCTATGACCTTGATGAGGGAATTACTAGTGATATGAGCAAATTCGCCGATGACACGAAGATAGGTAGGATAATTGATTCAAACGTAGATGTCAGGGAACTTCAGGAGGATTTAGACAGACTCAATTCCTGGTCAGAAAAGTGGCAGATGCAGTTCAATGTAGATAAATGCAAGGTTCTGAAGATCGAATGGAGGGTTAGAAACGATGAAGAAGAAAGAGACTGCTGTGGAAACATCGAATGCCTTCTCCGTGCTACCTGATGAATGTGAGTCGACTACTGGGAACGTCACGACGAACGACACAAAGGAAGGTAAAAACATTGTTGTTGTTGGGGATAGCCAGGTTAGGTATATGGATAGGGCATTCTGCTTGAAGGATAGGAGTAGGAGACAGAGGGTTTGCTTTCCTGGGGCTGGGATGGAGGATATTGTTAGCCGGCTTGACAACATCATGAACGGTAATGGGATCAATCCTATTATCTGCCTCAGTGCTGGAGGCAATGATGTAGGCAAGCGTAGAAGTGAGGATTTAGTTAGAAGGTACAGGACAGCAATAGACATAATTAGGAAGAAGGGGTGCGCCCTGTTATATGTGGCATTTTGCCAAGAAGGAGTGTTGGAAATAAATGGCTGTCCAGAGCGATTGGTATAAATTGCTGGCTGGACAAACACTAAGGATAATGCAGTCCCATTCATTGACAACTGGGACCACTTCTATGGCCGAAATGACATGTATGCCAGGGATGGGGTTCACTTATCCAGGGCAGGTGTAGAATTTCTCTCTAGCTCAGTTGAGGATGTTGTTAGGGCTTTAAACTAGGATTAGTTAGAGGTATGGGTTTAGGAATGGTGAATAATGAGGGTCAAAATATTGATTCAGGCTTTGACATCATAAATCTTAACAATAACAGTAATCGAGTAACACAGGGTAATAATAGTAACAGAAATTGTGTAAAACAAAAGCTGAATATGAAAAGGTTCACAAGAAGATACATCTCAATGTATTTTACACTAACTGTCGAAGCGCCAGAAATAAAATTAACGAATTACGTTTGGTAGCATGTGCTGGGAACTTTGATGTCATTGCAATAACTGAAACATGGTATAATATAAAGAGTCGGGATATGATTGCTGAGTGTCATATTCAGGGGTTTAAGTTGTTCCATGTAGATAGATATAATGGGAAAGGGGTGGAGTTGCATTATATGTACGAGAAAATATAAATTGCTGCATAAAAACAGGCATAAAAATAGATGGATCATTAACAGAATCTGTTTGGGTAGAGTTTCTAGAAGGTCAAGAAAAACTGATTGTAGGTGTAATATACCGACCTCCAGGCTTGGATCACGATAGAGGGAGACTTCTTTGGGACGAAATTGTTAGGGCTTCTAGACACAATAACGTAGTGATAGTAGGGGATTTTAACTTTAGTCAAATTGACTGGACTTCTTTGACCGGTAATCTGGAGTCCAGTGACTTTATAGAAGTAGTTCAGGACTGTTTTCTGAAGCAGTGTGTGACGGAGCCTACCAGAGGTAATAATTTGCTCGACCTAGTCTTGTCAAATAAAGAAACCCTTGTAAATAATCTGGAGATCACTGAAGAGCTTGGCGCAAGTGATCACAAATCCATTACTTTTAATATTACCTGGGAGTACGAGAATAGGGATAATACGGTTAAAGTTCCTGATTTTCGTTCTGCCGATTATATTGGACTTAGGGAACACCTGTCTAATCTCGACTGGGGTAATCTAGCTAACGATTACAATGGGATCTGCGATTATGATTTTTTTCTTAATAATGTACAACGTGCACAGAGTATATTTATTCCCCAGAGAGAATTTAGGTCAAATAATAACGATCCCAAATGGATTAACAGGAGGCTAAAACATCTATTAGGGGAGAAAAGAGGAATTTATAGGCGCATAATAAGAGGAGATGTTAACCTTATTGACCAATATGTTCAGTTGAAAAGAGAAGTAAAAAAAGGGATTAGAAAGGCTAAACGTGACTATGAGATTAAGGTTGCTAATGAATCAAAGACTAATCCAAAAGGGTTCTTTCAAGTGTATAGGACGAAGGTGAGGGAAAAGGTAGGACCTCTGAAAATTGGGAATGGACAGCTGACGGATAACGAACTGGAAATGTGTTCTCTATTTAATGACTATTTTTTGTCAGTCTTTACACAAGAAGACGTAAATGAGATTCCAGAAATTAACAATTATTCAGTTCCTGAAGAATTCAAGTTAACTAATATTACTGTCACGAGGGACATGGTTATCAAACAGATAGATAAACTGAAGCAAAATAAGTCCCCGGGACCCGACGAGTTGTTTTCCAGGGTACTTAAAGAATGCAAAATGGAACTTAGTCAGCCATTAACGAATGTGTTTAATACGTCCATCCTAACTGGTATTGTGCCAGAGATGTGGAAGATAGCTAATGTAGTTCCTATATTCAAATCAGGGGATAAGTCAATTCCATCAAATTACCGTCCAATAAGCCTCACATCTATAGTAGGCAAATTATTAGAATCAATTATAGCTGATATTATTAGAAGTCACCTTGAAGAACATAATTTGATTAATGAATCTCAGCATGGGTTTGTCAGCATCAAAGTAATTGTCTGACAAGACAAGACTACTCTGTGGCTGAAGAAATGCTTCCTAACATCCCTTTGACTCATCTGAGTCTTCCAGTTGTGTCCCCTTGTTTCTGTGTTCCCTCTCTGGAACATCCTGTCACTGTCTACCTTGTCGATTCCCCGCAGTATTTTGTATGTCGTTATCATGTCTCCTCTGACCCTTCTTTTCTTCAGTGTTGTTAGTCCTATTTCCCTCAACCTTTCTTCATAGGACAGATCCATCAGTTGTGGAACTAACCTTGTCGCAAACCTTTGCACTTTCTCTAGTTTCTTGACGTGCTTGACCAGGTGTGGGTTCCAGACTGGTGCTGCATATTCTAGTATGGGCCTGACGTACACGGTATACAGTGTCTTGAACGATTCCTTGTTAAGGTAACGGAACGCTAATCTTAGGTTTGCCAGTCGCCCATATGCTGCCGCAGTTATCTGGTTGATGTGTGTTTCCGGAGACGTGCTTGGCGTTATACTCACCCCAAGGTGTGAGTTAGTTACTATTTTGTCCTAGGCACATGTCGATTAGACACTAGGCCTGTTGTATATATGTGTGTGTGTGTAACGAAACACTTCGAAATGTTTCGGCCCCGCCGGGAATTGAACCCGGGCCCTCCGTGCGTGAAGCAAGAGCGCTAGCCACCATGCCATCGGGGCGTGTAAGTGTGTGTGTGTGTGTGAGAGAGAGAGAGAGAGAAAGAGAGAGAGAGAGAGAGAGAGAGAGAGAGAGAGAGAGAGAGAGAGAGAGAGAGAGAGAGAGAGAGAGAGATTGTGCATAATGTATGTATTGTGTCTGTGTGTGGAAAAATGTGAATCTTTCTCTGCCACAGAAGTGAAAGAGATTCACAAAAATAAAAAAAAATCATTGATATTTATGAAAGTTTTCGTGAAGGTGGACAGACAGATTACCACACTCACACTCATCTACATGCAATTAAACTTTAATAAATAAAATTATTCAAAAGCAAAATTTTCATTGAGGTGAAGCTGCGTAATGGTTACGTTTGTAGCGCAAAGTTCTGTGTCTCTTCTGACGCAAACTTTGTGTGTCTTCTCCTGCAGTTGCACCCACCTGGACAACTAGGTCGAGTTGAAGGTTAGGTTCGCGTGTGTTATTGGTAAATTTGTTTATCAGGGATTCTCGTCCCATTTCCTTCCATCGACTGTTAGTACAGAGGTACTGCAGTTTGTGATTGAGTTTGATCTTGTGTTGGAGGTTGGCTGTGGTGACTGTGCTCAGCAGTGTGGTGTTGGCTGTGGTGACTGTGCTGAGAATATGCAGCAGTGTGGTGTTGGCTGTGGTGACTGTGCTCAGCAGTGTGGTGTTGGCTGTGGTGACTGTGCTGAGAATATGCAGCAGTGTGGTGTTGGCTGTGGTGACTGTGCTGAGAATATGCTCAGCAGTGTGGTGTTGGCTGTGGTGACTGTGCTGAGAATATGCTCAGCAGTGTGGTGTTGGCTGTGGTGACTGTGCTGAGAATATGCAGCAGTGTGGTGTTGGCTGTGGTGACTGTGCTGAGAATATGCTCAGCAGTGTGGTGATGGCTGTGGTGACTGTGCTGAGAATATGCTCAGCAGTGTGGTGTTGGCTGTGGTGACTGTGCTCAGCAGTGTGGTGTTGGCTGTGGTGACTGTGCTGAGAATATGCTCAGCAGTGTGGTGTTGGCTGTGGTGACTGTGCTGAGAATATGCTCAGCAGTGTGGTGTTGACTGTGGTGACTGTGCTGAGAATATGCTCAGCAGTGTGGTGTTGGCTGTGGTGACTGTGCTGAGAATATGCTCAGCAGTGTGGTGTTGGCTGTGGTGACTGTGCTGAGAATATGCAGCAGTGTAGTGGTCAATATGAAGATTGGTCCTAATATTCCTTGCAGTTTCAAAGGATTGTGGGAGAAACTGTTGTGGAAGATGTTGTAGGAAAATACAGCATTATATAAGAGCAATCTATCAAGATACAAGAATGGTAATGTAACATGAAAGAAGAGTAAATTCTCAAGCAAGAACAGGACAGTAACAATTAACAACAGTAAAACATGAGAAGAAAGAAGAAACACATGAGCAATACAGTAACAAAAAAAACTGTACTGAAAAACACAAGAATCGTACGGTAACACACAACAAAGTACAGTAACTACAGCAACATAGATGAGAAAAAATAAATTAATCATATTATAATTATAAAATATAAATAGAAGTTCGAGATCTTCACTTAGTAACCTCTGCCTGGTGGGTGAGTTGGGTGAGCGCTTGGTCTCGTCTAGCTGGCCTACTGTTCCAGGCTGTCTTGGTGGGTGGAATTACAGGACGCAGTTTTCTGCGTGTCCCCTCCTGTAATTCCACCCACCTGGACAGTCTCTACAGTAGACCAGCTAGACAAGACCAAGTTCTCATCCAGCGAAGTCACTGGGGAGGGGCCAAAAAATCGCTGACCTTGGGGAAGTGGGGAACCACTGACTTAGGGAAGGCACCAAAAAAATAGAAAAATAATAAAAAATGCGGAACCTGGGGAAGTGAGGAAGGGAGTTCATCTGAGGGGACACAGGTGGACTTGTGGAGACACGGAACTAGGGAAAGCACCAAAAAAAATGAAAGTGGGGAGTGCGGAAGGGTTAACATCCGGGGGCCCACGGATGGAGACCCTGAAACATGACCCAGAAGAAGGTAACCAGAGAGAAGGCAAGTGATAGAGGGGAGTACCTTGGAAAAGTGGGAAAGGGAGAATACCTGAGGGGACACAGGTGGACTCCTGGACACATGGACCTGAGGGAAGCCCGAAGATGGTAGAGTGTGGGGGGGTGGACCCTAAAGACGAACCACTGGCCTCCACGTGGCAGGGTCTGGTAACTCAGAGATAACTAACTCTGAGGCTGACAGTGGTCGCATATTTTTATTTTCATTTTATATCTCCAGGTCTCCCTGATGGCAGCCAAAGTTGGTGTATATTTCAGTGAGAGATGATATAACACACACACACACACACAATAACAACAACAACAAATTGTCTAAGAAAATAAAATAAAAATAAAAAGTGTTTTTGGTGACTGGTGCAACCTGGCCAGAACGACTCATCGTTAATTAACGTCTGTGATGCTATGTTATGTTGTGATGTATTGTGACCTACCTCCTGATATTGCTCGCATGGCAACACTTTCTCACCTTTTGCCAATATTATTAAATGGTTTAATTTTAACCATTAATTTCTTTATACAATTATTGTATATGTATAATAAAATACTGCCGCCTCGATGACACAAATAGACAATAATGTGATACGAAAACAATATGAAGAGTTTTCTAAGCAAAATTAACCCAAATTATTTTATCTCACCCAGTTATGAACTTGGAAACCGGTAGACGAGAAATAAACAAATAAATCAGTGATAACATATTCCCCTGTACACATGAACATCCTCTGTACACTAAGAACATGTTGAGAACCTGTTTAAATAACATTCAAATAACTCTTAAATAACCTTAAACCTCTCAATAATTTCATGAACATTCTAACCATCAACGAATGTATGTTAACATATAATGAGACTTACACGAAGGATCATAATAACATCAAGAACTCTCTTTATTGACTTTACTATCACGCACCTTCACTAAGATCCAGTAAACCCACACCACTACCTACCCTGCATCTGGGTCAAGACCCAGCAAGGCCACACCAGTAAAACCACACCACTACCTACCCTGCAGCTGGGTCAAGACCCAGCAAGGCCACACCAGTAAAACCACACCACTACCTACCCTGCATCTGGGTCAAGACCCAGCAAGACCACACCTGTAAAACTACACCACTACCTACCCTGCATCTGGGTCAAGACCCTGCAAGGTCACACCAGTAAAACCACACCACTACTTACCCTGCATCTGGGTCAAGACCCTGCAAGGTCACACCAGTAAAACCACACAACTACCTACCCTGCATCTAGGTCAAGACCCAGCAAGGCCACACCAGTAAAACCACACCACTACCTACCCTGCAGCTGGGTCAAGACCCAGCAAGACCACACCAGTAAAACCACACCACTACCTACCCTGCAGCTGGGTCAAGACCCAGCAAGGCCACACCAGTAAAACCACACCACTAGCTACCCTGCAGTTGGGTCAAGACCCAGCAAGGCCACACCAGTAAAACCACACCACCACCTACCCTGCATCTGGGTCAAGACCCAGCAAGGCCACACCAGTAAAACCACACCACTACCTACCCTGCATCTGGGTCAAGACCCAGCAAGGTCACACCAGTAAAACCCACCACCACCTACCCTGCATCTGGGTCAAGACCCAGCAAGGCCACACCAGTAAAACCACACCACTACCTACCCTGCATCTGGGTCAAGACCCAGCAAGACCACACCAGTAAAACCACACCACTACCTACCCTGCATCTGGGTCAAGACCCTGCAAGGTCACACCAGTAAAACCATACGACATTTATAGCGTTCCAGAGCAACATTCTTCCTGCCTTTGCAGCACTAGTTTGGCACATCTTAATAAAGAATCGTTCAGGACCCTGTACACTGTGTACGTTAGGCCCATACTGGAGTATGCAGCACCAGTTTGGAACTCACATTTAGCCAAGCACGTAAAGAAGCTAGAGAAAGTGCAAAGGTTTACAACAAGACTAGTCCCGGAGCTAAGGGGTATGTCCTACGAGGAGAGGTTAAGGGAAATCGACCTGATGACACTGGAGGACAGGAGAGATAGGGGGGACATGATAACGACATATAAAATACTGAGAGGAATTGACAAGGTTGACAGAGACAGAATGTTCCAGAGATGGGACACAGCAACAAGGGGACACAGTTGGAAGTTGAAGACTCAGATGAATCACAGGGATGTTAGGAAGTATTTCTTCAGTCACAGAGTGGTCGGGACGTGGAATAGCTTGGGAAGCGATGTAGTGGAGGCAGGTTCCATACACAGCTTTAAGAAGAGGTATGATAAAGCTCATGGCGCAGGGAGAGTGACCCAGTAGCGGCCAGTGAAGAGGCGGGGCCAGGAGCTATGTCTCGGACCAAGAATGCAGCCTGACCAGATCCCTTTGTAGGCTTACCTGATCCTTGTCCGCTTGTATTCTCTTCATTAGCTTCAGATCGTCTGCGAACAGGGACACCTCTACTCTATCCCTTCCGTCATGTCATTCACAAATACAAGAAACAGCACCTAGGACCTCCTCTTCCCTCCCGCAGCCACCGTCCTACATTCACAAACTTAGGTGTCCCGTTGCTTGATCGCTAGCGCACTCAGCTCACACTCTGAGGTCCGGAGATCGAATCTCCTCCGGTGCGGATGCAAAACATTAGGGACGTGTTTCCATAAAACACCTGTTGTCCCTGTTCACCCTTCAGTGTAAAATGGGTACCTGGGCGTTAGTCGACTGATGTGAGTCTTATCCTGGGACAAAACTGACCTAATTTGCCCGAAATGCTCAGCAT
>WNWK01049572.1:0-13155 GCA_009830355.1 Cherax destructor
AAAAAGCTCATGGGCCTGGCGATTTATTTTGCTTCAAACGGTCTATCTGTTTGATAACCTTTTCGCAGTGACTGTGATATACATAATTTATCTTCTTCAGGCCCACTAAAATACCAATTCTTGGGATATTAAATGTTTCCTTAAAAACGAGAGAAAATAATTATTAAAAATAGAGACATTTCATTCTCTTTGTCAGTAAGATACCCATAATTATTTTTAAGGGACCTATCTTATCTCTATCTTACCGATCATGTCTCCCTATCTCATGACAGGGAATTTAGAATCTAACGACTTTTTAGAAGTAGTTCAGGATTGCTTTTGAAGGTTTGTAACAGAACCTACAAGGGAAATAACCTACTTGACTTGGTTCTGGCAAGGAAACCCTTGTTAATAATTTAAAATTCAGAGGAACTCCCAAGCGACCCAAGTCAATTACCTTTAGCATTGAATGGATGTATATAGTAGGGATAATTCAGTAATGGTCCCAGATTTTCCAGCAGATTTAATGGACTTAGAGAACACTTATCAACTGTGGACTGGGGTGAAAAGAGGGTATCAATATGACAGTTTCTTGACACTATGGCTGCCCAAAGAACATTTTCCTATAAAGAAATTAGATCAAGTAGAAATGACCAAAATGGATGAATAAGGCTCAAATTCTTTTAGGCGAAGAAAGGAATTTATAGGCGCAAAAAAGAGGTGAGGGTCATCTTATAAATCAGTATACTGACATTAAGAGGACGTTAAAAGGAAAAGAAAATCAAACGGGACTATGAAATTAAAGTTGCTAGGGATTAAAAATAACCCAAAAGTTTTTTCCAGGTTTATAGAACAAAAGTTAGGATAAGATAGGTCCCCAAAAATAACTTTGGGCATCTTCTGACAAGAGAATGATATGTCTGTATTTTTATAATTATTTTCTCTGGTTTTCACACAGGAAGACATTAATAATATCCCAGTAATTAATTTTTACAGAGGCCCAGAAGAAGATAAATTATGTAATATCACATACTAGCAATGATTATGAAACACTGGACCGACTGAAACAAAATAAATCGCCGGGTCCTAGAGCTTTTTGCAAGGGTTCTTGGAATGCAAAATGGAACTCGGAACCAAATTTTTTTAATTTATCTCTTCAAACAGGTGTAGTTCTATATGGGAAGATGGCTAATTAATTCCTATTTTAAACAGGGGACAAGTCCTCCTAAACTACCCCAATAAGCCTGACCTCAATTGTAGGCAAATTATTAGAGTCAATTATAGTGATTTTAAAGGGCCATCTAGATAACCAAATTGATTAATGATACCAGCATGGATTCACGAGGGCCGTTCCTGCCTATCTAATTTATTAACCTTCTTCAGAAAGCTTTTGAGGCGGATCACGATAAGGAATTGATATTGTTTATTTAGACTTTAAAGGTTTTGATGAGTCCGCACCGGAACTGTAAAGAAAGTGGCAGCTCATGGCTTTGGGGGGAAAAAGTGCTGTTGGATCGAGTCATGGCTCACCAATAGGAAGCGAGAGTGTGGCATAAATGGGGTTAAACCGAATGGGGACTTGTAACAAGTGGTGTTCCACAGGGATCAGTCTTAGGCCCATTGTTATTTATAATATATCAATGACTCTTGATGAGGGAATTACTAGTGATATGAGCAAATTCGCCGACGACACGAAGATAGGTAGGATAATTGATTCAAACATAGATGTCATAGAACTTCAGGAAGATTTAGACAAACTTAATTCGTGGTCAGAAAAGTGGCAGATGCAGTTCAATGTAGATAAATGCAAGGTTCTGAAGCTCGGAGTGTCAAACCCAAGCACTTATAAGTTAATAACGTAGAACTTAGCCATACAGATATGAGAAGGACTTGGGGGTGATGGTAAGCAGCAACCTTAAACCAAGACAGCAATGCCTAAGCGTACGTAATAAGGCAAATAGATTACTGGGATTTATATCAAGAAGTGTTAGCAACAGAAGTCCAGAGGTTATATTACAGCTTTATACATCATTAGTAAGGCCTCACCTAGATTACAGCTCAGTTCTGGTCTCCATATTACAGAATGGACATAAATTCGTTAGAAAAAAATTCAGCGTAGAATGACTAAATTAATACATAGCATTAGAAATCTTCCTTACGAAGAAAGATTGAAGACCCTAAAATTACATTCACTTGTAAGACGTAGAATGAGGGGAACATGATCGAGGTATACAAGTGGAAAATGGGTATTAACAAAGGGGATATAAATAAGGTCTTGAGGATATCTCTCAAGAAGACCGCATAATGGATTCAAGTTAGATAAGTTTAGATTTAGAAAGGATATAGGAAAGTATTGGTTTGGAAATAGGGTAGTTGATGAGTGGAACAGTCTGCCTAGTAGGGTTATTGAATGTAATAATATTGGTAGAATTACCGACAATATGTTAAGTAAAAGGACAATTGCAACTAATGTGACATTTTATTGTGGCAACGTTTCGCTCTCCAGGAGTTTCTCAAGTTACAAGCGATAAATGGACATAGTTGGTATATACTGTCAAGGTGAGGTGAAAAACTAGTGGTGTTAGAAATAGTAGTGATATAAGTAGTATTAGTAGTAGTAGTAAATACAATAGGTGGCAATCAATACACGTGAGTAAAAGGTGATAAAACAAATACTTGGGTAGTATAACAATAGGTTAACAAATATTTCTGCTGAGGTTGAAATATAGAAGGCCAGTAGTGTTCCACATCTACGATGTGCTAAACTAACAGGAGAGACTATGTGATGGTAGGGTTTACTGTTTTCAGGAGGATTCTTGCTAAGACTTCAGAGATGGTGAAGCTGCCTTTGTTTTGTTTAATTGTGTTAGAAACGAGATATATGCGATTCAGGCATTTTGACTACGGAAATTAGTTTCTTTGATTACTAGTCGGGCGTCTTTGAATTCATGAGATGATTGTTGGAATTTCGGTGTTGTGCAGGCTTGTTCAGGTTATCGTTTCTGCATGCATTCATGTGTTCATTGATCGTGTCTCGAGGTTTCTTGCTGTTTCTCCTACATAAATTTGTCGCAGCCTCCACAGGGGTATAGTGTAGACCCCTGCGTTGACTGGTTCATGGTGCTTGGATTTAGTCCTGGTTAGATCCTAATAGAAGTACTGGAGGATGGGACTCTAGTGTTAGCTTGTGCAAATACTTTAGAAATGTTGGATGCAACCTGGCTGTTGGGAAGAATTATAACTTTGTTTGGAGTGGAGTTGACGCGTGGAAATTAATGATCTGAAGAGCTCTTTTCTTGCAATCACAATCATAATCCACAAAGTAGATAACAACCTAAGATTTCAAGTTTACCGGAAACCTACAAATAAAAATGACCTCACAATTTCTATTCCAGTCAAGATACTAAGACCAAAGAGGTATCATCATCGGATTCTTCCTAAGAGCTTACCGAATTTGTAGTCCTGAGTTTCTTGACGAGGAATGTACATACATTCACCAAACCTTCACTGATTTACATTTTCCTTCCTTTTTCATCAAAGATTGCAAGAAAAGAGCTCTTCAGATCATTAATTCTCCACGCGTCAACTCCACTCCAAACAAAGTTATAATTCTTCCCAACAGCCAGGTTGCATCCAACATTTCTAAAGTATTTGCACAAGCTAACACTAGAGTCGCCATCGCTTCCAGTACTTCTATTAAGGATCTAACCAGGACTAAATCCAAGCACCATGAACCAGTCAACGCAGGGTCACACTATACCCTGTGGAGGCTGCGACAAAATTGTAGGAGAAACAGCAAGAAACCTCGAGACACGCATCAATGAACACATGAATGCATGCAGAAACGATAACCTGAACAACGCCTGCGTACAACACCGAAATTCCAACAATCATCTCATGAAATTCAAAGACGCCGACTAGTAATCAAAGAAACTAATTTCCGTAGTCGAAAATGCCTTGAATCAGCACTTATCTCTGTTTCTAACACAATTAAACAAAACAAGGCAGCTTCACCATCTCTGAAGTCTTAGCAAGAATCCTCCTGAAAACAGTAAACCCTACCATCACATAGTCTCTCCTGTTAGTTTAGCACATCGTAGATGTGGAACACTCCTACTGGCCTTCTATATTTCAACCTCCAGCAGAAATATTTGTCTAACCTATTGTTATACTACCCAAGTATTTGTTTTATCACCTTTTACTCACGTGCATATTGTTCTACCTTATTGTATTACTACTACTACTACTAATACTACTTATATCACTACTATTTCTAACACCACTAGTTTTTCACCTCACCTTGACAGTATATATACCAACTATGTCCATTTATCGCTTGTAACGGCTTGAGAAAGCTCCTGGAGAGCGAAACGTTGCCAATAAAATGTCACATTAGTTGCAATGTGTCCTTTACTTAACAGGGTTATTGAAGCTAGGACCTTGGGTAGTTTCAAATTTGGGTTGGATAAATTCATGAGGAGAGGGTTTGGGATTTAGTGGGACTCGCGCATGAGTGGGTAGAATTGTCAAAGCTTATTTCTTGGGTAGCTTTGAAAATTGGGTTGAGCAAATATTCTGTTAGTGGGATGGATTTGAAGGACCTGCCTAGTATGGGCCAACAGGCCTGCTGCAGTGTTCCTCCTTTCTTATGTTCTTAATATAACCGCTGGACTTCTGTTGCTTACACTTCTTGATATAAATCCCAGTAATCTATTTGCTTTATTTCTTACTTTTAGGCATTGATGACTTGGTTTAAGGTTGTTGCTTACCATAACCCCGAAATCCTTTTCGCATTCTGTACGGCTGAGTTCAACATTTTTAAAGCTCGTAGGTGCTAGGGTTATGAACTTTCCCCGAGCTTTAGAACTTTGCACTTATCTCATTGAACTGCATCTGCCACTTTTCTGACCACGAATTGAGTTTGTCTAAATCCTCCTGAAGTTCCCTGACATCTACGTCTGAATCGATTATCCTACCTATCTTCGTGTCATCAGCGAATTTGCTCATATCACTAGTAATTCCCTCGTCAAGGTCTTTTTAATATATTATAAACAACAACGGGCCCAAAACCGATCCCTGTGGAACGCCACTTGTTACAGATCCCCACTCAGATTTAACCCCATTAATGCACACCTCTGCTTCCTATTGGTGAGCCATGACTCGATCCATGAAAACACTTTCCCCAATGCCGTGAGCAGCCACTTTCTTTAACAGTCTCTGATGTGGTACTCTATCAAAAGCCTTACTAAAATCCAAATAAACAATATCAATTCTTTATCATGATCAACTGCCTCAAAAGCCTTACTGAAAAAAGTTAATAAATTAGTTAGGCAGGAACGGCCCCTGGTGAATCCATGTTGAGTATCATTAATCAAATTATGCCTATCGAGATGGCTTCTTATGTTATCAGCTATAATCGACTCTAATAATTTGCCTACAATTGATGTTAGACTTGGAAATAAATGGTATAAAAATACCGACACAATGGAAAAATAAACACATAATCAGTATAATGTTATCCTTTATTGACAACGTTTCGCCCACGCAGTGGGCTTTATCGAGTCAGACAGATCTACCTGGAAAATGAGCAACATGGAGATATATATAGGGTACAGTCAGGTGGAGAATGCTGGGTCAGGTGGAGAAAGCTGCATGTGAGTCTTAAAAGTAGTGTGATAGTTAAAAACATAGTGTGACTTAAAAGACCTGCAGTGTACCATTCTTGAGTTCTAGGTGGTCACTTCATTAGAGACTGCAGACGACGGGCATTAAACATCTTCAACACACCCAGAGAAGACACTGCTGAGAAGAGATACATAGTCCTTCCCACCAACTCCATTTCCAAACAAGTTTCCAACATTTTTTCTAAGACCTCATTCATAAGAACATAAGAAAGGAGGAACACTGCAGCAGGCCTGTTGGCCCATTCTAGGCACGTCCTTCACATTCCATCCCACTAACAGAATATTTGTTCAACCTAATTTTCAATGCTACCCAAGAAATAAGTTTTGATAATTTTATTTACTCATAAGAACATAAGAACATAAGAAAGGAGGAACACTGCAGCAGGCCTGTTGGCCCATACTAGGCAGGTCCTTCACAATCCATCCCACTAACAGAATATTTGCTCAACCCAATTTTCAAAGCTACCCAAGAAATAAGCTTTGACAATTCTACCCACTCATGCGCGAGTCCCACTCAAATCCAACCCCTCTCACTCATGAATTTATCCAACCTAAATTTGAAACTACCCAAGGTCCTAGCTTCAATAACCCTACTAGGCAGACTGTTCCACTCATCAACTACCCTATTTTCAAACCAATACTTTCCTATATCCTTTCTAAATCTAAACTTATCTAACTTGAATCCATTATTGCGGGTTCTCTCTTGGAGAGATATCCTCAAGACCTTATTTATATCCCCTTTGTTAATACCCATTTTCCACTTGTATACCTCGATCATGTCTCCCCTCATTCTACGTCTTACAAGTGAATGTAATTTTAGGGTCTTCAATCTTTCTTCGTAAGGAAGATTTCTAATGCTATGTATTAATTTAGTCATTCTACGCTGAATGTTTTCTAACGAATTTATGTCCATTCTGTAATATGGAGACCAGAACTGAGCTGCGTAATCTAGGTGAGGCCTACTAATGATGTATAAAGCTGTAATATAACCTCTGGACTTCTGTTGCTAACACTTCTTGATATAAATCCCAGTAATCTATTTGCCTTATTACGTACGCTTAGGCATTGCTGTCTTGGTTTAAGGTTGCTGCTTACCATCACCCCAAGTCCTTCTCGCAATCTGTATGGCTAAGTTCTACTTTATTTAACTTATAAGTGCTTGGGTTATGGACACTCCCGAGCTTCAGAACCTTGCATTTATCTACATTGAACTGCATCTGCCACTTTTCTGACCACGAATTAAGTTTGTCTAAATCTTCCTGAAGTTCTATGACATCTATGTTTGAATCAATTATCCTACCTATCTTCGTGTCGTCGGCGAATTTGCTCATATCACTAGTAATTCCCTCATCAAGGTCATTGATATATATTATAAATAACAATGGGCCTAAGACTGATCCCTGTGGAACACCACTTGTTACAAGTCCCCATTCGGATTTAACCCCATTTATGCACACTCTCTGCTTCCTATTGGTGAGCCATGACTCGATCCATGACAGCACTTTTCCCCCAATGCCATGAGCTGCCACTTTCTTTAACAGTCTCTGGTGCGGTACTCTATCAAAAGCCTTACTAAAGTCTAAATAAACAATATCGAATTCTTTATCGTGATCAACAGCCTCAAAAGCTTTACTGAAGAAGGTTAATAAATTAGATAGGCAGGAACGGCCCCTCGTGAATCCATGCTGGGTATCATTAATCAAATTATGGTTATCTAGATGGCTTCTAATAATATCAGCTATAATTGACTCTAGTAATTTGCCTACAATTGAGGTCAGGCTTATTGGGCGGTAGTTTGACGGTAGTGACTTGTCCCCTGCTTTAAAAATAGGAATTACATTAGCCATCTTCCACATATCAGACACTACACCTGTTTGAAGAGATAAATTAAAAATGTTAGATATTGGTTCACAGAGTTCCATTTTGCATTCCTTAAGAACCCTTGCAAAAAGCTCATCAGGACCCGGCGATTTATTTTGTTTCAGTCGGTCCAGCTGTTTCATAATCATTTCGCTAGTGACTGTGATATTACATAATTTATCTTCTTCTGGGCCTCTGTAAAAATTAATTACTGGGATATTATTAATGTCTTCCTGTGTGAAAACCGAGAGAAAATAATTATTAAAAATAGAGCACATATCATTCTCCTTGTCAGTAAGATGCCCAAAGTTATTTTTAAGGGGACCTATCTTATCCCTAACTTTTGTTCTATAAACCTGGAAAAAACTTTTAAAAACCTGGAAAAAACTTTTAAAACCTGGAAAAAACTTTTATAAACCTGGAAAAAACTTTTTAAACCTGGAAAAAACTTTTAAAACCTGGAAAAAACTTTTATAAACCTGGAAAAAACTTGTGCAATTCCCACTCAAATCCAACCCCTTTCACTCATGAATTTATCCAACCTAAATTTAAAACTACCCAAGGTCCTTGCTTCAATAACCCTACTAGGCAGACTGTTCCACTCATCAACTACCCTATTTCCAAACCAATACTTTCCTATATCCTTTCTAAATCTAAACTTATCTAACTTGAATCCATTATTGCGGGTTCTCTCTTGGAGAGATACCCTCAAGACCTTATTTATATCTCCTTTGTTAATACCCATTTTCCACTTGTATACCTCGATCATGTCTTCCCTCATTCTACGTCTTACAAGTGAATGTAATTTAAGGGTCTTCAATCTTTCTTCGTAAGGAAGATTTCTAATGCTATGTATTAATTTAGTCATTCTACGCTGAATGTTTTCTAACGAATTTATGTCCATTCTGTAATATGGAGACCAGAACTGAGTATCCACCTCCACATCCACCACCATTAAGGACATTACCAGTAACAGACAGGAAAAGCTTCAATCCACGGCAGGGGTATACACAATCCCTTGAAATGGCTGCAGCAAATTATACATAAGAACATAAGAAAGGAGGAACACTGCAGCAGGCCTGTTGGCCCATACTAGGCAGGTCCTTCACAATCCATCCCACTAACAGAATAATTGCCCAACCTAATTTTCAATTCTACCCAAGAAATAAGCTTTGAAGATTCTATTAACTCAAGTGCGAGTCCCACTCAAATCCAACCCCTCTCACTCATGAATTTATCCAACCTAACGTTGGCGAAACATCCAGAGACCTACAAACACGCATTTCAGAACACCAGTACGCAGGCAGATCTGACGACTCAAGAAATGCCTGTGTTCAACACCGAAATTTACACAACCATTTAATCAACTACATAAACGCAAGACTCATCGCCAGAGAAGACAACACGCAATACTGAAGAATCCTAGAATCATCACTCATCTGTATATCCAACAACTTCAACCAGAACAACGGCTTCTACAACATAGCTGAACCTATTGCCAAGAAACTTCTTCAACGCTATCCCACCTAGAACTCAAGAATGGTACACTGCAGGTCCTTTAAGTCACACTATGTTTTTAACTATCACACTACTTTTAAGACTCACATGCAGCTTTCTCCACCTGACCCAGCATTCTCCACCTGACTGTACCCTATATATATCTCCATGTTGCTCATTTTCCAGGTAGATCTGTCTGTGACTCGATAAAGCCCACTGCGTGGGCGAAACGTTGTCAATAAAGAACATAAGAACATAAGAACATAAGAAAGGAGGAACACTGCAGCAGGCCTGTTGGCCCATACTAGGCAGGTCCTTCACAATCCGTCCCACTAACAGAATATTTGCTCAACCCAATTTTCAATGCTACCCAAGAAATAAGCTTTGACAATTCTACCCACTCATGCAGTCCCACTCAAATCCAACCCTCTCACTCATGAATTTATCCAACCTAAATTTGAAACTACCCAAGGTCCTAGCTTCAATAACCCTACTAGGCAGACTGTTCCACTCATCAACTACCCTATTTCCAAACCAATACTTTCCTATATCCTTTCTAAATCTAAACTTATCTAACTTGAATCCATTATTGCGGGTTCTCTCTTGGAGAGATATCCTCAAGACCTTATTTATATCCCCTTTGTTAATACCCATTTTCCACTTGTATACCTCGATCATGTCTCCCCTCATTCTACGTCTTACAAGTGAATGTAATTTTAGGGTCTTCAATCTTTCTTCGTAAGGAAGATTTCTAATGCTATGTATTAACATAAGAACATAAGAACATAAGAAAGGAGGAACACTGCAGCAGGCCTGTTGGCCCATACTAGGCAGGTCCTTCACAATCCATCCCACTAACAGAATAATTGCCCAACCTAATTTTCAATTCTACCCAAGAAATAAGGTTTGAAGATTCTATTAACTCAAGTGCGAGTCCCACTCAAATCCAACCCCTCTCACTCATGAATTTATCCAACCTAAATTTGAAACTACCCAAGGTCCTAGCTTCAATAACCCTACTAGGCAGACTGTTCCACTCATCAACTACCCTATTTCCAAACCAATACTTTCCTATATCCTTTCTAAATCTAAACTTATCTAACTTGAATCCATTATTGCGGGTTCTCTCTTGGAGAGATATCCTCAAGACCTTATTTATATCCCCTTTGTTAATACCCATTTTCCACTTGTATACCTCGATCATGTCTCCCCTCATTCTACGTCTTACAAGTGAATGTAATTTTAGGGTCTTCAATCTTTCTTCGTAAGGAAGATTTCTAATGCTATGTATTAATTTAGTCATTCTACGCTGAATGTTTTCTAACGAATTTATGTCCATTCTGTAATATGGAGACCAGAACTGAGCTGCGTAATCTAGGTGAGGCCTTACTAATGATGTATAAAGCTGTAATATAACCTCTGGACTTCTGTTGCTAACACTTCTTGATATAAATCCCAGTAATCTATTTGCCTTATTACGTACGCTTAGGCATTGCTGTCTTGGTTTAAGGTTGCTGCTTACCATCACCCCCAAGTCCTTCTCGCAATCTGTATGGCTAAGTTCTACGTTATTTAACTTATAAGTGCTTGGGTTATGGACACTCCGAGCTTCAGAACCTTGCATTTATCTACATTGAACTGCATCTGCCACTTTCTGACCACGAATTAAGTTTGTCTAAATCTTCCTGAAGTTCTATGACATCTATGTTTGAATCAATTATCCTACCTATCTTCGTGTCGTCGGCGAATTTGCTCATATCACTAGTAATTCCCTCATCAAGGTCATTGATATATATTATAAATAACAATGGGCCTAAGACTGATCCTGTGGAACACCACTTGTTACAAGTCCCCATTCGGATTTAACCCCATTTATGCACACTCTCTGCTTCCTATTGGTGAGCCATGACTCGATCCATGACAGCACTTTTCCCCAATGCCATGAGCTGCCACTTTCTTTAACAGTCTCTGGTGCGGTACTCTATCAAAAGCCTTACTAAAGTCTAAATAAACAATATCGAATTCTTTATCGTGATCAACAGCCTCAAAAGCTTTACTGAAGAAGGTTAATAAATTAGATAGGCAGGAACGGCCCTCGTGAATCCATGCTGGGTATCATTAATCAAATTATGGTTATCTAGATGGCTTCTAATAATATCAGCTATAATTGACTCTAGTAATTTGCCTACAATTGAGGTCAGGCTTATTGGGCGGTAGTTTGACGGTAGTGACTTGTCCCCTGCTTTAAAAATAGGAATTACATTAGCCATCTTCCACATATCAGACACTACACCTGTTTGAAGAGATAAATTAAAAATGTTAGATATTGGTTCACAGAGTTCCATTTGCATTCCTTAAGAACCCTTGCAAAAAGCTCATCAGGACCGGCGATTTATTTTGTTTCAGTCGGTCCAGCTGTTTCATAATCATTTCGCTAGTGACTGTGATATTACATAATTTATCTTCTTCTGGGCCTCTGTAAAAATTAATTACTGGGATATTATTAATGTCTTCCTGTGTGAAAACCGAGAGAAAATAATTATTAAAAATAGAGCACATATCATTCTCCTTGTCAGTAAGATGCCCAAATTTATTTTTAAGGGGACCTATCTTATCCCTAACTTTTGTTCTATAAACAAAGGATAAAGGATCACATTATACTGCTTATGTGTTTATTTTTCTGATGTTAGACTAATAAGGCGGTAATTTGATGGTAACGACTTGTCCCCTGCTTTAAAAATAGGAATTACATTAGCCATCTTCCACGTATCAGACACTACACCTGTTTGAAGAGATAGGTTAAAAATGTTAGTTAAGGGTTCACAGAGTTCAATTTTACATTCCTTAAGAATCCTTGAAAAAAGCTCATCAGGACCTGGCGATTTATTTTGCTTCAAACGGTCTATCTGTTTGATAACCATTTCAGTAGTGACTTTGATACTACATAATTTACTTTTTCAGGCCCACTAAAATACCTAATTCTTGGGATATTATTAGTGTCTTCCTGAGTGAAAACCAGAGAAATAATTATTAAAAATAGAGCACATATCATTCTCCTTGTCAGTAAGATGCCCATAATTATTTTTAAGGGGGCCTATCATATCTCTAACTTTTGTTCTATCACCTGGAAAAAACTTTTGGGTTAGTTTTCGATCCCTAGCAACTTTAATTTCGTAGTCCCGTTTAGCTTTTTTTATCCCCTTTTAACGTCCCTCTTAATGTCAATATACTGATTCATAAGATAACCCTCACCTCTTTTGATACGCCTATAAATTCCTTTTTTCTGCCTAAAAGATATTTGAGCCTATTATTCATCCATTTTGGGTCATTTCTATTCGATCTAATTTCTTTATATGGGATAAATGTTCTTTGGGCAGCATGTATAGTGTTCAAGAAAACTGTCATATTGATAGCTCTCTTCATTACCCAGTCCACAGATGAATAAGTGTTCTAAGTCCATTGTAATCTGCTAAGCGAAAATCTGGGACCGTTACTGAGTTATCCCTACATGAAACTTCCATTCAATGCCAAAGGTAATTGATTTGTGGTCGCTTGCGCCGAGTTCCTCTGTAATTTCTAAATTATTAACAAGGGGGTTCCCTTGTTTCCCGAACTAAGTCAAGAAGGTTATTTTCCCCTTTTAGGTTCTGTCACAAACTGCTTCAAAACAATCTTGAACTACTTTTAAGAAGTCGTTAGATTCTAAATTCCCAGTCAAAAATTCCAATCAATTTGACTAAAGTTGAAGTCTCCCAGAATAACTACATTATCGTGCATTGTGGCCTTAACAATTTTCCCCCCATAGTAGTCTCCTTGGTCCCTATCTAAGTTTGGGGGACGGTATATCACATCACTAGTGAGACCTCATTTGGATTATAGTCAGTTTTGGTCTCCTTACTACAGGATGGATATAGATTCATTGGAAACATACAAAAAAGAATGACTAAAATGATTTACAGTATAAGAAATCTCCCGTATGAAGATAGACTTAGAGCATTGAATCTCCACTCTCTGGAGAGACGTAGAATGAGGAGATATCATCGAGGTGTACAAGTGGATGATGGCATAAACAAAGGAGATATTAATAAAATACTGAGGATATCGAACCAAGTAAGAACCAGAAATAACGGATTTA
>WNWK01049573.1:0-13154 GCA_009830355.1 Cherax destructor
CAGTTGAGAGGGATATAGTAGGTGTGGGGGAGGAATGCCATCAATGTTTTGATTAAAAGGTTTCCGTCACATCTATTTTTTTTGCCTAGGGGGATGGGAGGGGATGTCTGGGACAATTGGTATAAATTGCTGGCTGGGAACAAACACTGAAAGGAACTTGAACTTCTTTCACTTAAAACTGGGATCATTTCTATATCAAATTTTGAAATCATCTTTTTGGGGCCAGGTGGGGTTTAAACCAATACAATCGAAGGGCCCAAAGGGGGGACGTAGGAGTAAGAATGAAATAGCAAAAAATTTTCGGCGAAAAAAAAAGGGAGGGGAGAAAGCAAGGAAAAGGTTCCCCAGCCTCTACAAACCCAAATAGCAGGAGTGAAAAAAAAAAATAGAGAATGGGACTAATTCCCTTTGAGGAAGCATAAAATTATTGCAATAACGAGGTCGGGTTAAACTAATTCACACTCAAAGAAAAATTTTTTCCCCACACTGATGGAGTCAACAGGAAAGGGGGGGGGTTTTTGGGAATTGAATGTTGGGAAAAATTGAAACTGTTGGATCAGAAACGTTTAAATTTGGGGGGAAGGTACAGACACGGAATGTGTTTTTGAAGATTTTGGGTGTGATCAGAGAACGGTTTTTGGGTCAACAGACAAGCTGTCCAAAATCTGGGCCCCCCCAAGACAGCCCCCAAGGTTTTTTTTTGGGAAAAAAAAACTGATAAGGAAAGAACAAAAAAAAAAATTTTTTTTTTAAAATTTACCCAAAATTTTAAAAAAACCGGGTTGAAGATTAATGGAAACCCTTTGGGGTATTGTTCTGAAAAAATTTTTTCAAAATTTCTTCGTAAAGAATCTGACGGGAAACTTGAGCCCAGGACTTGGGAACTTCAAAAAATTATTTAAGTAAAAAAATTTAAAAAAAAAATCACAAATTAGTTTAAATTTTTATCGGGGAATTCCCTTTTTTAAACCCACAAAAAACTCTGGGACTTAATTTTTTACAGCTGATTATATTGACAAAAAATCAAAGAACTGGGGAATTGAGGGGGGATGCCCGGGGATGACCAGGGTGGCCGGAACCGTGGTGATGGATGAAATATAATTTTTTTTTTTTTTAAAAAGTGGGCCGTCTCCCCCCGGGCAGGGCCCCCCAAAAAAAAAAAAAAACCCAAAAAAGAAAATATTTTATCCCCATTAAACACTTTCCCCTTTCACTTCATAATCAAGTGTTGCCCAATCACCCGTTTTCCTTTATTAAAAACTGACCAAAGAAATTTTAAAAAAACCCCCGCCTTACAGAAAATAAAAAGGACCTAAATGGTAGGAAAATTATTAAGACATGGGATGGGATACATGGGGGGGGAAAAAGGGGGATGGGAGACAGGGGGAGGATAAAAGGGGTGAAAAGGGGGATGGGAGACAGGGGAGGGATCAGGGGGGGGGGTCATGGAGGGGAGCAGGGGGTGGGGAACATTAGGGGGGAAAAATGGGGGGGAGACAGGGGAGGGGAAACAGGGGGGGGGAGACAGGGGGGGGGATATGGGGGGGGAAAGGGGGGGGGAGACATGGGGTGGGAGAAAAACTAAGAACATAAGAATGGGGGAACACTGCAAAAGGGCCCCTTTTTTGGGCCCTCAAGGCAGGCCCTTATAAAACCACCATAAAAAAAAATTTTTTCCCCTTACGACAAAAAAAAAAACCCCCACCCCCCCCATAAATATTTGCCCAATTTTTTTTAAACCCCCCCGGTCCTACCCTTCTATCACAGATTTGGAAGTTTTTTCCCACGCATCTACAACCCCTTTTCCCAAAAACCAGTACTTCCCTTGTCCTTTCTAAATTAAATTTTTATCCAATTTAAATCCGTTATTTCTCGTTTTTTTTTTGGGTTATATCCTCAGATTTTTTTAATACCCCTTTTTTTGTTTATGCCCATCATCCCTTTACACCTCGAATTTCCCCCCTTTATTTTTACGTCTTCCAGAGAGTGGAGATTCAAGCTCTAATCTATCTTCTTTGGGAAATTTTTTTATACTGAAAATCTTTTTAGTCATTTTTTTTTTTTATGTTTCCCCAATGAATTTAACCCATCCGAAAGGGAGACCAAAACTGAGCTGCATAATCCAAATGAAGGGCCCCACTAGTGATGTATAGAGCTGTAAAAAAACTTTTGGACCCCCCTGTTTTATACTTCTTGAAAAAAACCTAGTAATCTGTTACCCTTATTCCCCTTTTGGGACTGTTGTCTTTTTTAGATTTCCCGCTTCCCTGACTTTTTAAGTCTTTTTTTACATTCTGATGATCAAGCCCCCAACCCCTAGTTTTAAATTGAGGGATTTTTTCATTACCAAACAAACACCTTCACTTGTCCACTTTAAAAATCCCGCCACTTTTCAGACCAAGACATTAATTTATCCAAACCCCTGGAGTTCACTGTTATTCCCTCAGAATGAATTATAGGGCCCCATTTTTTATCATCAGCAAATTTATCATGTTTGGGGAATTCCCTTTATCAAGGTATTAATAAAAAATTATGAACAACAATGGGCCCAAAACTGATCCTTGTGGGAAAGCCACGGGACAAATCCCCATTCAGATTTCCCCCTTTTTGGGGAAACCCCTGTTTTATTGGAAAAACCACCCCTACCCTTTAGAACTTTCCCCCTTTCCCCCCCGTTGCCCCCCCTTTTTTTTAAGAGTCTTTTTGAGGTAAATTTTATAAAAAAGGGCCATAAAAACCAAGAAAAAATATATCATATTTTTTTATCACTGTTCCCCCCCTCAAATGTTTTATTGAAAAAAGTCAGTAAATTTGTGGGGGGAAGACCTCGTAAAACCCATGCGAGATTCATTAATCAAATTATTTCTTCAAGGTGATTTTGGGTAATATCAGTTTTTTGATTCTAATAATTTGCCACTATAGAGGGGGGGTTTTTTACCGGTTTTTTGATGGGGGGGTTTTTTATCCCCGATTTGAATATAGGAATAATTAGCTTTTCCTTCCCTTTCCCCAAAAAACCAGTTAGATGGGTTTTAAAAACATTCGTTAATGGCTGACTGTTCCTTTTTTGCATTCTTTAAGAAAGGGGGAAAACAACTCGTCGGGCCCCGGGATTTTTTTTTCTTCTTTTATTATTTTTGAAAACCCACCCCCCTCGTGAAGAAAATTTTATTAAATTTTGAATTTTGGGGGAAACTGAATAATTTTTAATTTCGGGAATCTCTTTTCTTTCTTTTTTGTGAAAAGATGAAAAAAATATTTTTTTAAAAATAAAAACACATTTCCATTTCGTTACCCGTCGTTTTTTTCCCCCAAATTTTTCCCAGGGCCCCCCCCTTTTTCCTCACCTTCGCCCTTTTGTAAATTAAAAAAACCCCTTTTTTGGTTTGTCTTTTTTCATTAAAAACCCCTTTAATTTCGTTTACCCTTTTCTAACCCCCTTTTTTTTCTTTTCAATTGAAAATTTGGGGAAATTGGTTAAACCCCCTTTTGAGGGGCCCCCAAAAATTCCCTTTTTTTTCCCAAATTAAATGTTTTAGCCCCCTTTTAAACCCCCTTTGGGATTTTTATTTGCCCAAAATTTTTTCTGGGGAATAAAATATTTGTCCCTTGAATTATTAAAAAAAAAACATAAACCAGATCCATCGAAAATTTAAAAGGGGCCCCCCCGCCGAGATTAGACAGGTTTTCCCCAAAAAATTTTTAAACGGCAGAAAAAAAACGGGAATTTTTTTCCCTATTATCCCTATTCTCGTACTCCCATGTAATATTTAAAGGGTTTTGGGTCACTAGCCCCAAAATTTCAGTGTTTCCGATTATTTAAGAGCTTTTTTACAAGATGGGGGCACAAATTATTACCCCCGGGGAGGCTCCCCCCACTGTTTGAAAACATCCGGGAAATACTTCCATAAAGTCACTGGCCCCAGATTTTTCAAAAAGTCCAGTCAATTTGACAAAAATTAAAAAAACCCCAATAACATAGTTATTCCCCGGGAAACCCAAAATTTCGCCCCAAAGAATTTCCCCTCTATCGTGACCCCAAACCTGGGGGGGGGAATCACCTAGAATCAGTTTTTTTTGACCTTCTAGAAACTCTCCCCCCAAAAGTTCTGTTAATGATCCATCTATTTTTATGCCTGTTTTTATGCAGCAAATTTTTATTTTTTACATACAATGCAATTTCCCCCCCCTTTTCCCCTTTATTTTTCACATGGAACAACAAACCCCGAATATACACTCGCAATCCCGACCCTTGGATTTTTCCATTTTCAGTTATTCAATGACATCAAAGTTCCCTTAAAAAGAAAATTTTTTTTAAATTTTTTTTTTTTGACAGTTAGTATAAAAAAAAATATGTATCTTCTTGTGAACCTTTTCAAAACTTTTTTTTCCAAATTTTGTTACTTTTCATTTCCCTGTGTCATCGATTACTGTTTTGTTAGGGGGTTTTGATATCAAACCCTGAAACAAATTTTTTGGCCCCCATTATTTACCATTTTCCCCAAACCCCTACCTCTAACTAATCCTAGTTTAAAAAACCCCAAAAAATCCTCAACTGAGAAGGAAATTCTAACCCCGCCCCGGATGTGAACCCCATCCCCGGCATACATGTCATTTTGGCCAAAAAGGGTCCCAGTTTTTAAAAAAAGGGACTGCATTACCCCCCCGTGTTTTTCCCGCCAGCAATTTATACCAATCGCTCTGGAACCATTCATTTCCCAAAACCCCCTTTTTTGGGAAAAAAACCACATATAACAGGGGCCCCCCCCTTCCCAAGATGTTTTGCCCCTTTTACCCCCAACCAAACCCCCTTCTACGTTGGGGGCATCATTTTCCAGCATGAGGAATAATAGGTTGATCCCCTTTTCCATGCATGATGTTTTCAAGTTTTTAACAATGTCTTCCCTCCCCCCCCGGGGGAAAAAAACCCCTGTCTCCTACCCATCTTTCGCAGAACCCCTTCCCTTTTACTAACGGGTATCCCCCCCAAAAAACTTTTTTCCCTTTCCCTTTGGGACAGTTCGTCGGGTTCCCCTAGTCGCTCACATTCGTCTGGGCCAGAAAAAAGTTCAAAATTTCCCCCCGTCTCTTTTTTTTCTTCGTCCCTTTCCCTTTCCCTTCGCTTCCCTTTTTTTTCCCCGTCCCATGTGTCCGGGACTGCCCCGGGGTTCCTTCTTGACCTGAGGATCCCAACAGGAGGACTACTACGAATCCCCTTGTTTTCTCCCTCAATCCCCATCTCGCTTCCCCCTCAATTCCCTTGCCGTTGGAAAAAGGTTTAATGGGGGGATCGATTCAGTCCACAGGAGAATAGACACCCCTTTCCCGGCTAAAAACAGGTCACCACTGAGCCAAAAAAAGGTTCCCCACTTTAAGAAAAGGTCACCACTGGCTAAAACAGGGTCCCCTGATAAGAAAGGGTGGGTACATAGGGGGGGTTTTGGGGGGGGGGGGCATGGGTGGGGAAAAAGGGGGGGGGACATGGGGTGGGGACAGGGGGGGGTAACATGGGGTGGGTAACAGGGTCCCCAAAAAAGGCCCCCGACTAAGCCTGCAAACCGATAATTTCCCCAGAGATCACGAAAATTAAAACCCCTTTTTAAAATCACAACGACCCAAAGAAACAAAAAGGGCGAGGAGGAGAAAGTGTCAAAACCAAAGAAATTGGAAAAAAAGGCGGCCCCCCCTGAGCCCATAGGGCCCCCCTGAGGTTGGGACACCGCCTGGGCTGCTGCTGGGGGGGAGACCAAAGGGGGGCATGACCTCTGTGACTCTATTTTTTCCCCCCCTTCAACTCCACTTTTTTACATTAAACCATCCATTTCTTTTTCTTTTTGGCACAGACTAAAAAAAAAAGGGGGGTCCTAAATTTTTTTTTCCAAAAATTAAAAAATTTGCTTTTTAAAAAAATATATAAATAAGGTATTGCTTTGAAATATAAAATGGGATTGTTGTTAAACGGTATATAAATAAGGTATTGCTTTTTAAAAGGTATAAAGTATTGCTTGTTAACTGTCAACGGGGAAATAAATTTTTTTGGTACAATGTTGAAAAATTTTGGGTTTACTGACAATATGTTCTGGATGGAAAAAGTGGACTCTTGGACATTCAAAACGTTCGTTCCCTTTTTTTTTTAAAGGGAAAACACAAAGTTTTGGTTTTATTCCCATGATGTTCGTCGCGGGGTGATGGGGGAACCCATACCATCCCTTAATTCCCCTTTTAAGGATGCCATTGTAAGAACCCCAAACTAAATTTTATATCAAAGTTCAGTCAAGTTGAGGGTCCCTGGCAGGTGATGGAAGACCGAAGCCCTGATGGCTTTAAGTCAACGGGGGCCGGGGAGGGACATCGAGACTTAGTTTCTAGACTCACAAAACGCAATAACATGACTGTAAACAAACCATGAAAAGGGTGGGGGTTTAACCCAGGGGGAGTCCCGAGACTCACAGACCAGTGGGGTTCTCTCCCCGTCCCCTGATCCCCCTTACTTCCTTATTCCGCGACTCTTTAATTTGGTCCCTGAGTGTTTTCTTTTTATTTTTTGACAATACCCCCTTTTCCTAACAAATACACCGTTGGGGAAATTATAGACACCACAAGTATATAAACAAGATTTTATTTCACAACCTTCCTTTTAAGTAAACCCAAGAATTAAAACACATTGCAACATCGGGGATCTTTACTGTAGATTTGCCCCCCCAGTGACTTCAATAAAAGGGCATGATGTGAAGACTGTAATGTTTCACCTGTATCTAAATTATTCATCTTGTGGGGTTTTATATCATTCATGTACAGTATATAAATTGTAACGGGTTATGTCAAATACATATAATCTGTTATTGGAAAAAAAATTTCTACAATTTCAACCCATAACAACTGGAGAATTTCCTCAATTTTTTACGAAAAACCCGTGTTTATTCCCGTACGTGTGTTTGACCCCAAAAATTTCCCCAAAGGGCAATAATACCTTCTCATTCCCCCCGGAAAAAACAAAAACTCCCAAAGGGAACAACCCAGATTCCCAAGCGCATGCTAACGCAAAAAAACCCGAGTATAACGTTTTTATAAGACGCAGTTCCCCCAAACGTGATTTAAAAGTTTCCCCCGGTACAAAGTGTTGCCAGGGGAAAAAATTCCCCGAGCGGGCGCTGGTTTTGGGGGGGGAAATGTTTGGGATTGCAACTCTCGGGGGTATAACGAACTTTGGGGGTATAACTGTGAATAATTATTTTTAAGGCCGGTGAATAATTTCTTGGTTTGCATGACATAAAGGCTCCACCCGCACGAGGAAGCTGCAGGAGTTGGGGGTCCTGCCGGATTTACCAGGTGACGACAGAGGGAGCAGCGGGTAGGAGGAGAGGAAAAGGAGGGACGGGGCAGAATGATTTGGGGGATTGGTAAAAAAAAAAATGAGGGGGAAGAGGTGGCAAGAGGGAGTTGATGTAGATGTTAAGAGTAAATTCCAAAAAAATTTCCCCCCCCTTCCTTTTAAAAAAACCACAAAAAAATAATAATAATTTTATTCTAAAAAAATGATAAAAATTTTCGACCCTAGCTCACATCAATGACATACTTTTGAAAGCCCCTTTTTCATCGATTTCGGGCAAGTTAGGGTTTGTTTATCCCCAGGGTGGGGGCATACCAGTGTAACACAGGGACCTATTTATTTGGCGAATAGGAAAAAAGATTTTTTAAGGAAAAACGCCCAAATGTTCCACCCGACCGGGGATTGAACCGTGACAGCTGGGTTCGACGTGGTGTTAAGTTTTATAAATGGTAACTCAGGCCCCAGGTCTGGTGCGGGGAACCTGGGGACAAGGGGAATGAATACTTCACAAAATGTAAGTATAGTTAATGATTTATCTAGATTTATTGCATCTCAATTTTTTATTTTTTAAAAAAAATAATTTAAAACTAACCTAATCTTGCTAATGTTTTTATAAAAATATCAAATTGACCTAAACTGCAAGAATATGTCTAACATAAAAATTTTACCACAAGGCAGCCCCACACCACGCGGTTTTTCCTTAAGAAATGTATTAAAAAGGGGTGACTGGCGACGACAACTTCAGAGGAAATAAACACGAATGAGTTCTTTTGGGACACTAGTATTGAAAACTAAACTTTTTTCCCGGGGAACTGTCGAATGTAAGAAACGTATGAATTTTTGGGTAACCTTAAAAGACCCCCAAAAAAACTCAAAATACGTGGTATGTCCTCAAGTTTATTAAGGAAATGGGGGGATAGATTTAATCCCTAACATGATTTTCCCACAAAATCTTTGGACTTTTCCCCCAAAAAACCTCAAAAAAGGAAATTAACAGTTTATGTTTAGCACTGTAAGGGTCAGCTAAAAAAAAATGAAAAGAATGTGGTAGGATGACCCTTTTTGTAACATTTCGAGTAAAAATCTGATCAGTCTTTTTGGGGGGTAGACGTAGAAAAAAGCCCCGGAACGGGGGGGATTTTAATTACGAGTTTTAGGACTCCCCTGGTTCAAAACCCCACCCGTTCCGTGGTTTGAAATCATGTCCCACGTAGAAAAAATTGTACCAAAAAAAAATTAGCCAACATAATGTATAAATAATGAATAGCAGACGCGCCACACTGGTGTCCTTTACTTCAGAAGTAAAAGGAACAACAGTGTCTTTTCATGAACCGTCGGTACGGTATCACATTATCACCTGAGAGCTTTTTGGAAATGGTAAATTTTTAATTCCCCCCCTTCTCATTTACTACTACCTTACTTTACTACCATTCTACTACTACAATTCCTATTATTACTATGAATTACTGCTATTTTTACTACCACTATACTATTAATGATAATAATAAGGTGTACATATCCCCCTCCCAATTAAACAAAGGCAAGACCTGCTTCGGAGTTTTACCACTGGTGATAGTTGGAAGTCGCATCTGCCCCACTCATTCAGCACCTGACGGTTCCAGTCGCGCGCCATCCCTCAGCACCGCGCTAGCCAGTCGCATTTGACGCCAGCCCTCAGCCCGCGCCAGCCAGTCAGCTTTTGACGCCACCCACCGCACCTGACGCCAGCCAGCGCACCTGACGCGGTGCACCTGACGCCAGCCACTCAGCCCTGACGCTGCCAGTCAGCACCTGACGCCACCCAAAATCAACCCAACCAAATCAATGTTATCCCAGCCTCCCCCTCAATATAAACTTCCTGCCCCTTTTCCGACTTTATCTTCCTTTTTTCCGACTCCCCAATCTCTTCCTTCTTTCCTACCCTATCCCTTCTTCCACCTTCCGTCCCTTCTTTCCTGTTTTCTATCCGTCCTTCTTCCTTTTTTTCCTGTCCCTTCTTCCGATTTTCATGCCCCCTTTTTCCAACTTCCATTCCATTCTTTCGACTTTTCTCCCTTTCCTTCTATCAGTTTTTTTCTTACCCCCCCTCAGAGCTTTTCTTTCCCCCCTCTGCCAACTTATCACCCCCCTTCCCCTTCCCCATATCCTCCCCCTTTACTGTTTTTTCTCTCTCTCCCCATCCCCCAACTAAAGCGCCCCGCTGATTATCCCCACCAACTTCTAGAAACTGGGAACATTCAACTTGTCCTTTGAACGGTGACCTTGGTCAAACATTCAGTGTCTTTAAAGTGTGTCTGCGTTCGTGATGGCTGTGTTATACTGCTGTTAATCGCAGTTTTCCCCACTTTATTGCTGCTACTTACTGTTGTTATTTTTTTTTTTGCGCTGCGATCATTTTTTTCTTCCGTCCGCTGCTGTTTTCCCTATCACTGTTTACACCTGCGGTACTGTTAACTTTTTTGACACTGTGGGTATCAAAGTGACCACCAAACTGTCGTTTCCCCTCCTGGGTTTTAAAACTGCTTCCTTGGGATTTTATTGGTTTCAGCTTGTCTTTTGGGATTTTTGAGGGTTTTAGCCTGCCTTCCTTGGTATTTCCTTGGGGTTCAGTTTTTCCTTCCTTGGTATTTCCGAGGGTTCAGCTTTTTCCTTCCTTGGGTTTCCGAGGGTTTTAGCCTTCCTTCCTTGGTATTTCCTTGAGGTTTCACTTTTCTTCCTTGGTATTTCCGAGGGTTTCAGCCTTCCTTCCGGTATTTCCCTTTAGGTTTCAGCTTGTCTTAGATGATGCTGTTGGGTGAGGGGGAAGACGATGTTGCTGTGGGGGGAGGGGGAAAAAGATCAGATGTTGCGTGGGGTAAGGGGAAGATCAGATGTTGCTGTGGGGTGAGGGGGGACGTCAGGATTCGGGGGTGAGGGGGGACACCAGAGGCTGCTTGGGGAGGGGAGAAGACCAAAGGCTGCTGGGGGTGGGGAAGAAGATCAGATGTTGCTAGGGGGGGGGGAAAAAACCAAGGCTGCTGTGGGGTGGGGGGAAAAAATCAGATTTGCTGGGGGGTGGGGGGGGCGCCCAGAGGCGCTGTGGGGTGGGGGGAAAGCCCAAAGGGCGCTGGGGGGTGAGGGAAAAAGGGCCTGATGTTGCTTGGGGTGGGGGGAAAAGACCAGAGGTTGCTGGGGGGTGAGAGGAAAGACCAGATGTTGGTGGGGTGGGGGGAAGATCGTGTTGCGTGGGGTGAGGGGAAAGACCAGAGGCTGCTGTGGGGTGGGGGGAAAGCCAGGGCTGCGGGGGGTGGGGGAAAAAACCTGATGTTGCTGTGGGGAGGGGGAAGACCAGGGGCTGTGGGGTGAGGGAGAAGACCAGGTGCTGTGGGGTGAGGGAAGAAGACCTGATGTTGCTGTGGGGGTGAGGGAAAGACCAGGGTTGCGGGGGGGGGTGGGGGAAAAGACCAGGGGGTTGCTGTGGGGTGAGGAGAGAAGACCTGAGGCTGCTGTGGGGTGAGAGGAGAAGACCAGAGGCTGCTGTGGGGTGAGGGAAGAAGACCTGATGTTGTGGGGATGAAGGGAAGACCAGATGTTGCGTGGGGTGAGGGGAGAAGACCAGGGGTTTGCTGTGGGGTGAGAGGAAAGACCAGAGGTTGCTGGGGGTGAGGAGAGAAGACCGAGGCTGCTGGGGGGTGAGGGGAAGCCCAAAGGGGCTGCTGTGGGGTGGGGGAGAGAAGACCAGGGCTGCTGTGGGGTGGGGGGAGAAGACCTGATTTGCTGTGGGGTGGGGGAAGAAGACCGTGTTGCGGGGTGGGGGGGAAAGACCAGGGGTTGCTGGGGGGGTGAGGGGAGAAGACCATGTTTTTGTGGGGTGAGGGGGGAAGACCAGAGGTTGCTGTGGGGTGGGGGGAGAAGCCCAGATATTGCTGGGGGGTGGGGGAAGAAGATAAATTTGCTGTGGGGTGGGGGGAAAAGCATGATGTTGGGGATGAGGGAAGAAGACCTGATTTGCTGTGGGGTGGGGGAAGAAGACCAGATATTGCTGTGGGGTGAGGGAAGAAGATCAAAAAGGTTGCTGTGGGGTGGGGGGGAGAAGACCTATGTTGCTGTGGGGTGGGGGGAAGACCAGAGGTTGCTGTGGGGTGAGGGAAAAGACCAGATGTGGGGTGAGGGAAGAAGTCAGATGTTGCTGTGGGGTGGGGGGGAGAAGCCAGGGTTGGGGGGGTGAGGGGAAGCCCAAGGGGTTGGGGGGGGGGGAAGGGTCTTTTAAAAAATCGGGGAAAGTTTTGGAGGATAGGAGGGGGGGAAAAAGGGAAGTATAAAAGGAAAAAAACAGGGGGGCAGAGAGGAATGGGAAAGTAGTGAGTAGAGACGTGGGGGAGAAAGGAAAAAAGAGAAAAGTTGAGTAAATAGGGGACGAAGAAGAAGGGGAGAAAAAAATTTTTTGTGAAGAGGAAGAGGCCACTTCAGAAGAAGAAGATTTTTTGGGTAAACCGGGAAGATAAGGAAGAGGTAAAAGAGGGACTGGGGGGGTACGGATAGGGGGGACGGGAAAGAGAAAAAAAAAGAATTAGAAAAACTGACAGGGACTACATAGATGAAGACAAATAAAGCAATAAAGAAGGTCTGGGAATTTTACAAACGAACGGGGGAAGTCAAAGATCGGGGGAGAAAAAGAGGAACCTGAGTGAACTCAAGGAATTTCCGTGAAAGCAACAGGTGTTAAGGACAAATCAGCGAAAACACACCGGTTAAGGACAATTAGCGAACGCTGAAATGGGTAAGCCAATCAGCGAACGCAAGAGGGGGAGGGCCCAATAAAACAGTCCTTCCTATAAACGCCGAGTAGAACCAAATAGCACGGGACTGTGTAAGACGTAGGACTAATATATTTTTCAGGGGTTTTACTACCTTGGGGGTCCTTTAACCTCCCCAGGATGCGACCACACTATGGCTAGCATCCTCCCACCCTACTTATTGATAAGATAGAGATAGGATTTCTTTTGGTTTTTAACCCCCCCAGGGTTAGCCACCCAGGATAACCCAAGAAAAACGTGCGTCATCGAGGACTGTCTTTTTTCCCTTGGGGTCCCCAATCTTGTCCCCGGGATGCGACCCACACCAGTCGCTAAACCCAGGTACCTATTTGCTGCTATGAACATGACAACAGGGGTGGAAACACGTCGAAATGTTTCCACCCCCTCCGGGAAAGAACCCGGGTCCGGGGGCTTTACCACCAGGCCACTGGGGCAAAATGTCGGGAAAATGCCCAAAAGTTTTGCTGGTTCGAGGGGCGAACCCCAACTCAGAGTGTGAGCTGAGACTGCACCCCTGAGCCACAAGCACAGTGTGTTTTTGAAACATATCAGACGTGATGGAGGTTTTCGACCCAATAAAAAAAACCCCACTTTTTTCCCCTGCCATCATTAGATACACAATAATGTTGAGGTGTGGTCAAGCTCACGTGGTACTTCAGGATATGGCCCTGCACCTCCAGTTTCTGTTACATTTGCATTTTTTCCTGGGTGTAAACACAACAGTCTAGACGAACACACAGCAATCCCTTTCTTCTATATTTCATCCTCCCTTTACCACCTTTATTAATTTTTTAACCTTTATTCCCTCTTTTTTAGTCTCTCTTCCTTTCCCCTCTTTTCCCTCGAACACAAAAAAATTCAGCTCGAAATGAAACCTCCTTGTGGCTTCTTGTTGGCTAGTTAGACCAGTAGGCACACAACCACAATTCCGGGTTTGATTCCGGGGAGACTGAGACCGTATGTTGGTGTCCTCCACATCTATTGCTGTCCACCCTGTAGTACACAGACGATGACCGGGATCCGGAGGA
>WNWK01049574.1:0-13154 GCA_009830355.1 Cherax destructor
TGATGTTGTAGTGGCCAGGCTTAGGCTTGGCTACAAGTACTTATGGCAGTTTGGGAGATACACAGATGATGATCAAACTAAATGCAAATTATGTGATCAGGCATATGGTCACTGTCTTGAACACTATGTGCTGAATTGTCCACTTATTGAGGAATATAGAGATAGACAGTATAATAACCTATGTGACATGTCAAGATATCTTATTGGTGAAGGTATGATACCACTTATACTAAGCAAATTTCTTAAATTTGCTTGTAACAGATAAGTGAACTGTAGATATAAATCCAAATTAATTTCCATGAACGTGCCTATCTGTGCTCTTGATAATGCGAGCACTGATGGGCATGTTTGTGGAGCAACTTGCAATGTGAACAGACTGACTGATGTTGAAACATGATGCCTTAAACTGTATTGATAATTTAGCCAAACAGCACACTCTCTCACAAATTATTTACGTTGATGGTTCTGTTCACCAATCCACTGGTGCAGCTGGTAGTGCTGCTGTTGTCATACAGAGTGATGGCTCTCTTAAAGAAATTGGAGCACGCATCAATAACTGGGCCTCTACCCTTCAGACAGAACTGTTTGTCATACTCCTTGCAATCAAATGCGTCCATGTATCTAAGGTTGACTCTCTAATTGTAACTGATTCTCTATCATCCATAAATGCTCTCAATTCATCAAGTATAACTTGTAGCATGCTTGTGTCAGAAGCCAGACACAGGTATGGTAGGATTCTGGATAGTAGAGTCAGAGTGCACATGCTGTGGATTCCATCTCACATTGGTCTTCAGATGCATGATAGAACTGATAAATTGGCTAAGTTTTATGCTTTCAAAGAGGGGATAGATTACAATCTTGGATTGTCAGTTAGCAGTTTGAGAACAATAATACGAAAAGAACTTCAACTGAATTTTATTGACTTAAGACTCGGGGAGATTGACACCAGTCAGTCCATCTATCATCACTCTATCATGCAGGAGGAGCCACATGTCTATGGTGCATCCAACAAAATAAGCAGACTCTTGGATGTCACTACCGCCCGCCTCTGGCTGGGTTACAAGTATCTTTGGCAGGTTAAATCACCACCACCAGATGTAGACCAAACAAGATGTAAACTTTGCCAGTTGGATTATTGTCACACCCTGCGTCATTATGTACTGGAGTGCGATAAAATTAATGAATTCAGAGACTACTCATTCAGAAATGTTCAAGATATGTCAAAGTATTTTATCCACAGTGGTATATTACAGACCATTCTGGAAAAATACCCTGACTTTGCTCCCTGTAAATAAAGCATTGACACGTGTGTGTGTGTGTGTGTATGTATATATGTGTATGTGTATGTGTGTATGTATATACATGTATGTGTGTGTATGTGTGTGTGTGTATATGTATGTGTATATGTGTGTGTGTGTGACCCAGCAATTAAAATTTGCACCAATAACTCATTACAGTTGTGGCTGGGTGTAGACTAATAGATTGCTCATTGCTTTATAATTTGTTCATGAGTGCAACCATGTACAGACGTAAGTAAATTTACTTACATGATTCATTACCTTGTAACTAGTGAATTCATTACCATTGTACCTTGTTCAGCTATCAAAACTTTGGGGCCCAGTCTCTGGACCCTATATATACCTCTGTAATCTGCAAATACCTTTGTAACTTGTCATGATTGTGACCATCTGAGTTCATTACCTTTGTAACTTGCTCAGCTATCAAACTTTGAGGTCCAGTCCCTGGACCCATTATGTACCTCTGTAATCTTTTGACTACCGCCCACAGGATGGGTATGGGGTGCATAATAAAGATATCAAACTAAACAACTGTTGTAGTGGCCAGGCTTAGGCTTGGCTACAGGTACTTCTGACAGTTTGGGAGACACAGATGATGATCAAACTAAATGCAAATTATGTGATCAGGCATATGGTCACTGTCTTGAACACTATGTGCTTAATTGTGCACTTATTGAGGAATATAGAGATAGACAGTATAATAACCTATGTGACATGTCAAGATATCTTATTCATGAAATAAGATGCCAATTGTACTAAACAAATTTCCTAAATTTGCTTGTAACAGATAATTGAAATGTACATATAAACCCAAATGTACACTTGTTAACCCCTTTGGGGCCTAGTGCCTAGGCCTTTTGTGTATCCATATGCTCTTTCGCTACCGTCCACAGGATGGATATGGGGTGCACAATAAACTAGCCACTTCGGTGGCAAAATCTAATCTAAATCTTCAGGGCATGGACAGCATTATTGTTCTGTTCAGTTATTAACTATGGACTGCGTCTGTCCCACAGATCCTGATGTCAAAGACATTAATAAGGTAGCATTGCTGGCAAATTCTGGTACTAACTTCCTATAAAATGAATCTCAGCTCAAGAACTCTGAGGAATCTGCTAGTGTTGTATAGTATTTATCCTTGAAGGGTGTTTCTATTCCTTTTCCAGAGCCTACATAACCCAGATAGGACACTTTCCATTTGAAGAGGTGACATTCAGAGGACTTTAAATTCAAGTTATGCTGCTGAAGTCAGCTGAATAACATAACTGTTACAGGTGACTTTCCAAAGAATCTGAATAATTAGGTACTCCAACAGTACAGAAATTTTTTTGCCAAAAATATTCTCCATAATACTCAGGAAAGTTCCTTGTGCACTACAGAGGCCCATTGGCATCTGCTTGTGCTCAGTGGCCAAATGGGTGCTAAACTCAAGTCTTGTGTATGTCAGTAGGAGGCATTTGCACTTGGCATCCTGCTGCAACCTCAATTGTAGAGAACCATTAGGTTCTTGCCAAGGCCCCCTCAACGGAGGTTCCTTGACGCTGGGAATTGGATCTATGCTCCAGTTCCCTGAATTAAGCCTGAATACCTTCCACATCCCCCCACAGGCGCTGCATAATCCTACTGGTTTAGCGCTCCCCCTTGATTATAATAATCTTGCCAAGGCATCGAGGGGTATAATCAAGCCTCTGCAGGGAAAAAGCATCCTTCTTTGTGGCATTGTTTAGTTTTCTATTTCACACACAGCCTGATAGATCCACCTTTCTGCCTGATAACCACAATAGGGGCTGTATAAAGGCCAGTACGTTCCTGAAAAACACCTTTTTCCAGCAATTTATATGAACGCTGAGCTTCTAAATTTGGTTGTGACACTCGCCAGAAATGCATCCTAATTGGTCTTGTCCTGTAATGGGACAGTGTGCTGGACAAGTTGCCTACAGCCCAGCGAGTCTTATTTTACAGAGAAGATAACTTTGATTCGTCTGTATGCAGTGGTCCTCGACCTTCCTACTCAAGTGGGTCACATTTGATGGTCAAACATGTGATGAGGACCGCACGGTTTTGTTGGCACTGTGCAGTGTGGAACCAACATAAAAGTGAATTAATAACTTCATGTGAAGGCCACATCCATTTCTTAGAAGGGCCACATGCATCGTTCTGTATACATAATAAAACTGACGGGATCTGTATTTACCCAACTCAGTATATGACAGTTGACTCCTCTACCACGTAACTACACCCATACTTTATTCCAGTACAACATAAAGTGTCACTGGCCATTACAAAAAATGACTCCATTACTACACCTGACTCCTTGCTACACAAAACACTTAATATACGAATGTCGTGAGTCTACATTGACGCTTAATTCTCACAGGAAGACGAGCAATCTGCATTATTGCATTAACTTCTTGCACGGTACTCCAGACAACGTAGTTTATCATGCACTGACAATTCTGAGGGTCCTTTAAATATTAATATTTCCTTATTAAAATATTCCTGTTGTAGAGATGTCATTCACAGCTTATGGCTCCAGCTGCATTTTTTTTACATTGGTTTTTATTATTAATTCCCGGAAAGGAAACGCTCAACCCGTGGGGCTCATTCAGTGGATGGGGAATGAAAAGTAATCAGGTTTGATCAGAGGAAAGAGGGGGTAGACCCAAATTCCCTGGACCCAGAGCTTGTCCACAGCATGAAAGTTAGCAGGCAGGCCTGTGGGCATAATTAAATTGCGAATATATCGTCAATACGTGCTCGAAACGTCGCCAATAAAGATTAAACATAACTGGATTTGTGTTTGTGTAGCATGACTCCCTGTGTACACTACTGTTAACAACTAGTACATACACAGCACTAACCTAATATTCTGTTAATTACAAAGTGACTTGTTCGTGGCACCAGTATTTTATTATCTACACAATAAATTATCGCCGTTCCCTCTAAATTACTTGATAACTAAATTATTGACGATCTTCCTTACCCCTGCAAGGGGTAAGGGAAGTTCAGGGGACTTGACAACTGACACTATCCTCTCACCTCTGGGGACTTGGACAACTGCCACTATCCTCTCACCTCTGGGGACTTGACAACTGTCACTATCCTCTCAACTCTGGGGACTTGACAACTTCCACTATCATCTCACCTCTGGGGACTTGACAACTGCCACTATCCTCTCACCTCTGGGGACTTGACAACTGTCACTATCCTTTTACCTCTGGGGACTTGACAACTGCAACTATCCTCTCACCTCTGGGGACTTGACAACTGCAACTATCCTCTCACCTCTGGGGACTTGACAACTGACACTATCCTCTCACCTCTGGGGACTTGACAACTGCCACTATCCTCTCACCTCTGGGGACTTGACAACTGACACTATCCTCTCACCTCTGGGGACTTGACAACTGCCACTATCCTCTCACCTCTGGGGACTTGACAACTGCCACTATCCTCTCACCTCTGGGGACTTGACAACTGACACTATCCTCTCACCTCTGGGGACTTGACAACTGACACTATCCTCTCACCTCTGGGGACTTGACAACTGCCACTATCCTCTCACCTCTGGGGACTTGACAACTGCCACTATCCTCTCACCTCTGGGGACTTGACAACTGACACTATCCTCTCACCTCTGGGGACTTGACAACTGTCACTATCCTTTTACCTCTGGGGACTTGACAACTGCCACTATTCTCTCACCTCTGGGGACTTGACAACTGCAACTATCCTCTCACCTCTGGGGACTTGACAACTGACACTATCCTCTCACCTCTGGGGACTTGACAACTGCCACTATCCTCTCACCTCTGGGGACTTGACAACTGCCACTATCCTCTCACCTCTGGGGACTTGACAACTGACACTATCCTCTCACCTCTGGGGACTTGACAACTGACACTATCCTCTCACCTCTGGGGACTTGACAACTGCCACTATCCTCTCACCTCTGGGGACTTGACAAGTGTCACTATCCTTTTACCTCTGGGGACTTGACAGTTCTTTCTCGTCTTTGTGGGGCTTCAGGATAGTGCTTGTCAGCACCAAACTTCAGAGATGTGACCTCAACACCACTCAGACTCGACCTCCTCATCTCTCAGGTCCTGGAAACAGTGAGAACCAGTTAGGTTAAGTAACGTTCGTCAGGAAACCGGACAAGTGTTTCCTGACGCGGGTCTTAGTCAGATGATGACCCGCCGTTGGAGCTTTTGGTTACCTGACCGAGGCCTTCCGCTGGCTTACCGGTCCACCCCTCTTTAAAAATTATGGTATAGTTATAACCATCTAGTTTCTGAGAACCAGTTCTCAACTGAACTGCTTCATAATATTCACACAGTCGTTCGCACACTAACCATTTCTTACCCGCGAGTATTTCTAGTTGTGTTAGCAGGTTAATTATCTATTATGATAATTTGGTCACATTGTTAAACTTAGTTTTATTTTTCAACTGTTCCAAATAATTTTTTTTTACAATGTAATACATCTCTCTCCTTCTCTCTCATTATATATATATATATATATATATATATATATATATATATATATATATATATATATATATATATATATATATATATATATATATTATCTTATATATTCAAAACGTTATGAATTCTTCCTCAATGCCAAATTTGGAAATTGAAACCCACCAGCCACTGAAGACACCATCACAAGTCTGCTTTCATAACTTCTAATCAAAGTTGATACATAAAAATCGTAATTCAGATTCCTTGGATCAACACCCTCCACGAACAGGGCCCCCCACTCCTCTGTGAAATTAATGGCGGTAAATTCCACATGCAAATATAAGAAAAAAAACTATGGATCGATGCTTACGAGGAGACCAGGAGCTGGACTCTTTCAAACACCCCTTGATGCCCGTGAAGGCGGCTCTTGATCCGAGGAATTAAACTTACTATCTCCTATGTATTGAAGTTGACTGTCTTCCATTACCAAGGTGCTATATAACCCATACAGGTTTAGCGTTTCCCCACCTGAGGCGCAGGCGAAGGCGCTGATCAAGACACAACTAATATACAGACTGAGATACTTCAAGACATTTGTACATACTCTCATTTTTAATATGATATTAACAAGAAAATGATGATAATAATTATATTGATAAGAGGTTGGAGTAGCCAGGGGTGAGAGAGAAAGAGAGAGAGAGAGAGAGAGAGAGAGAGAGAGAGAGAGAGAGAGAGAGAGAGAGAGAGAGAGAGAGAGAGAGAGAGAGAGAGAGATGAATGAAAGTGGTGAGAATGAGAGACAAATACGAGGGAACCATCACCGAGCAACAAGACTCAATATAAATTATCTGTACAAGGCCTACAGCTGCGCCACCTACAGCTGCGCCACCTACAGCTGCACCACCTACAGCTGCGCCACCTACAGCTGCACCACCTACAGCTGCGCCACCTACAGCTGCACCACCTACAGCTGCGCCACCTACAGCTGCACCACCCACAGCTGCGCCACCTACAGCTGCACCACCTACAGCTGCGCCACCTACAGCTGCACCACCTACAGCTGCGCCACCACAGCTGCGCCACCTACAGCTGCGCCACCTACAGCTGCGCCACCTACAGCTGCGCCACCTACAGCTGCACCACCTACAGCTGCGCCACCTACAGCTGCACCACCTACAGCTGCGCCACCTACAGCTGCACCACCTACAGCTGCGCCACCTACAGCTGCACCACCTACAGCTGCGCCACCTACAGCTGCACCACCTACAGCTGCGCCACCTCAGCTGCGCCACCTACAGCTGCACCACCTACAGCTGCGCCACCTACAGCTGCACCACCTACAGCTGCGCCACCTACAGCTGCACCACCTACAGCTGCGCCACCTACAGCTGCACCTCCTACAGCTGCGCCACCTACAGCTGCACCACCTACAGCTGCGCCACCTACAGCTGCGCCACCTACAGCTGCGCCACCTACAGCTGCGCCACCTACAGCTGCGCCACCTACAGCTGCACCACCTACAGCTGCGCCACCTACAGCTGCGCCACCTACAGCTGCACCACCTACAGCTGCGCCACCTACAGCTGCACCACCTACAGCTGCGCCACCTACAGCTGCACCACCTACAGCTGCGCCACCTACAGCTGCGCCACCTACAGCCCACTGCCTCCCACTAACCACAAGAGATAAGTAAAAATGAGTACAAGAAAGGCTCAGACTATCGCATGTAAACACTGACTAATGGCCGCCGTCCAAAAGAGGAACAGAGCCTGGCGCACCAAGGTGTTCTACATAACAACACTGAAACATTATAATCTAACCTATACTTTGAAGCACTTGTGTATGAGTCATGTTAAGTCCCGTTGGTAGAGGAAATTAGTCTCCGTTTAGAAGTCGGAATGAAAATCCATTACTGTGAAAAAAGTGTTGAGAGACATCAGAGAATAAGCCTGCCAGGGTGGCAGAGAATAAGCCTGCCAGGGTGGCAGAGAATAAGCCTGCCAGGGTGGCAGAGAATAAGCCTGCCAGGGTGGCAGAGAATAAGCCTGCCAGGGTGGCAGAGAATAAGCCTGCCAGGTGGCAGAGAATAAGCCTGCCAGGGTGGCAGAGAATAAGCCGCCAGGGTGGCAGAGAATAAGCCTGCCAGGGTGGCAGAGAATAAGCCTGCCAGGGTGGCAGAGAATAAGCCTGCCAGGGTGGCAGAGAATAAGCCTGCCAGGGTGGCAGAGAATAAGCCTGCCAGGGTGGCAGAGAATAAGCCTGACAGGGTGGCAGAGAATAAGCCTGCCAGGGTGGCAGAGAATAAGCCGCCAGGGTGGCAGAGAATAAGCCTGCCAGGGTGGCAGAGAATAAGCCTGCCAGGGTGGCAGAGAATAAGCTGCCAGGGTGGCAGAGAATAAGCCTGCCAGGGTGGCAGAGAATAAGCCGCCAGGGTGGCAGAGAATAAGCCGCCAGGGTGGCAGAGAATAAGCCGCCAGGGTGGCAGAGAACTCAGGGCAGAGAATAAGCCTGCCAGGGTGGCAGAGACAGCAGAGAATAAGCCTGCAGGGTGGCAGACTCCCAAAATGTTGTCGACTTACGCAGATAAATAACAAAAATTACTGCAAGATGTTGGACAATGATGGCAGAGGAGCAGTGTGTGTGTATGTGTGTGTGTGTATGTGTGTGTGTGTGTGTGTATGTGTGTGTGTGTGTGTGTGGAGAGAGAGAAATCCATACATTACATTCACACTATTCACACAAACATGTACAGAATCTAAGGAATTTCACGAGCCACCACAGTTTGCCCCCCCTGAGTCCTTGTGAAAGCTGGCTGCTGCTGCTGTTTTCCCCACTCGAGCCAGCTGCTGCTGCAGCAGCGCTGCTGGTGCTGCTGTACCAACTTTAGGCACCACCACCTTACAACAGTCACACCAACACTGCCACATAACCTTGCAAACCTCTCCACCACAACGACATACTTCGCCCAAAAATCCCACACAACCAGAATAATATTTAAATGCATCTTGGGAGAAAGATTTTTTTCCAGATAAATTATGTGTAATGGAATATTTTTCAGGAAAAAATAGTAATATAAAACTTATTACTCCTTCCAGGGGAAAGCGCTAAACCCGTAATGGGGAGAATGGAATCATTAGCTAACTGATTATTACTGCCGCTCCCATCATGGGAAAGGTATGGTAGTGGACAGTCGTACAGCCTATGGTAACAAAAATGGTATGGGATAAGTTGTAGGTAATAAAGTAATGAAGGAAATAGTAATTGAGAACTTTACTAATAAGTAGTCTAAGTTTGTAGTTGTTTCCGTGTCACTTGTTGACTTGTAGTAGAACCCGGTTTCCAGTCGTGATTTTTTCAGGAGATTCTTGCAAGTGGTGATCCTGGAAGGCAGCCACTGAACGAAACATTAACTCTGGAGGTTCTTGCAAGTGGTGATCCTGGAAGGCAGCCACTGGAACGAAACATTAACTCTGGAGGTTCTTGCAAGTGGTGATCCTGGAAGGCAGCCACTGGAACGAAACATTAACTCTGGAGGTTCTTGCAAGTGGTGATCCTGGAAGGCAGCCACTGGAACGAAACATTAACTCTGGAGGTTCTTGCAAGTGGTGATCCTGGAAGGCAGCCACTGGAACGAAACATTAACTCTGGAGGTTCTTGCAAGTGGTGATCCTGGAAGGCAGCCACTGGAACGAAACATTAACTCTGGAGGTTCTTGCAAGTGGTGATCCTGGAAGGCAGCCACTGGAACGAAACATTAACTCTGGAGGTTCTTGCAAGTGGTGATCCTGGAAGGCAGCCACTGGAACGAAACATTAACTCTGGAGGTTCTTGCAAGTGGTGATCCTGAAGGCAGCCACTGGAACGAAACATTAACTCTGGAGGTTCTTGCAAGGTGATCCTGGAAGGCAGCCTGGACGAAACATTAACTTGAGGTTTTAAGGTGATCCTGGAAGGCAGCCACTGGAACGAAACATTAACTCTGGAGGTTCTTGCAAGTGGTGATCCTGGAAGGCAGCCACTGGAACGAAACATTAACTCTGAGGTTCTTGCAAGTGGTGATCCTGGAAGGCAGCCACTGGAACGAAACATTAACTCTGGAGGTTCTTGCAGTGGTGATCCTGGAAGGCAGCCACTGGAACGAAACATTAACTCTGGAGGTTCTTGCAAGTGGTGATCCTGGAAGGCAGCCACTGGAACGAAACATTAACTCTGGAGATTCTTGCAGTGGTGATCCTGGAAGGCAGCCACTGGAACGAAACATTAACTCAGGCTGGGGAACCTGCGCTCATAATGCGATCAGTAGCTGCACTACAGGAGCAGGCAACGCCAGCTTGAGTGGTTGCAAACCATGTTATGCCTCAGGCCGCTAGCAAGATGCAAACTTCATGCCACTGAACCCCCTCCCCTCTCTCTCTCTCTCACACACACACACACACAATTTGCACGGAAGCTGGGAGGTTTATACCCAAGGGTAACAGGAAAAGCGAAAAAGCCAGGATGAGCCCATGGTTCACCCAAAGGTGCAGGGAAGCCAAAACCAAGTGTGCCAGGGAATGGAAGAAGTATAGAAGGCAAAGGACCCAGGAGAATAAGGAGAGCAGTCGTAGAGCCAGAAATGAATATGCACAGGTAAGAAGGGAAGCCCAAAGACAATACGAAAATGACATAGCAGCGAAAGCAAAATCTGACCCAAAGCTGCTGTACAGCCACATCAGGAGGAGAACAACAGTCAAGGACCAGGTGATCAGGCTGAGGAAGGAAGGAGGGGAGGTCACAAGAAATGACCACGAAGTGTGTGAGGAGCTCAACATGAGATTCAAAGAGGTGTTCACAGAGGAAATAGAAGGGCCTCCAGAAAGAAGGAGAGGTAGGGTACACCATCAGGTGCTGGACACGATACACACAACTGAGGAGGAAGTGAAGAGGCTACTAAGCGAGCTAGATACCTCAAAGGCGATGGGGCCGGACAACATTTCTCCATGGGTCCTGAGAGAGGGAGCAGAGGAGCTATGTGTACCCCTAACAACAATCTTCAACACGTCTATCGAAACAGGGCAACTACCAGAGGTATGGAAGACAGCAAATGTAGTTCCAATTTTTAAAAAAGGAGACAGAAACGTAGCACTAAACTACAGACCAGTGTCACTGACATGTATAGTATGCAAGGTCATGGAGAAGATTATCAGGAGAAGAGTGGTGGAGCACCTAGAAAGGAATGAGCTTATCAACGACGGCCAACACGGTTTCAGGGACGGAAATCCTGTGTCACAAACCTACTGGAGTTCTATGACAGGGTGACAGCAGTAAGACAAGAGAAAGAGGGTGGGTAGATTGCATATTCTTGGACTGTAAGAAGCGTTTGACACAGTCCCACACAAAGATTAGTGCAGAAGCTAGAGGACCAGGCAGGGATAACAGGGAAGGCACTACAATGGATCAGGAATACCTGTCAGGAAGACAGCAGCGAGTCATGGTCCGTGGCGAGGTGTCAGAGTGGGCGCCGGTGACGAGTGGGGTTCCACAGGGGTCAGTCCTAGGACCGGTGCTGTTTCTGGTGTTTGTGAACGACATGACGGAAGGAATAGACTCCGAAGTGTCCCTGTTTGCAGATGATGTGAAGTTGATGAGAAGAATTCAATCGGAAGAGGACCAGACAGAACTACAAAGGGATCTGGACAGGCTGCAAGCCTGGTCCAGCAATTGGCTCCTGGAGTTCAACCCAACCAAGTGCAAAGTCATAAAAGTTTGGGGGGAAGGGGGCAAGAAGACCGCAGACGGAGTACAGTCAAAAGGGGCCCCGGGGGCTAAAAACCTCAATCAAAAAAAGGGGGTCTTGGGTTGGTATAACCCAGGCACATCCCCTGAGGCGCACATAAACCAAATAACTGCTGCAGGGCGCCTAAAAAACCTAAGAAAAAGCATTAAAAACATTTTAAATAAAAATCGTTAGGACCCTGTACCCCTTTTACGTTAGGCCCATACTAGAGTATGCAGCACCATTTTGGGAACCCCACATCTAGCCAACCCGTAAAGAAACTAGAGAAAGTGAAAAGGTTTGAAAAAAGACTAGCCCCGGACAAAGGGGATGCCCTACGAGGAGAGGTTAAAAATCGACCTGACCCCTGGAGGACAGGAAGAAAAGGGGGACATGATAACGAAAATATAAAAAAACGGGGAAGGAATTGACAAGGTTGACAGGACAGAATTTTCCCAAAAATGGGACACAGCAAAAAGGGGGACACAATTTTGGGAAAATTGGGGGGGCCTCAGATGAATCACGGGATGTTGGAAGTATTTCTTCAGTCACAGAGTAGTCGGAAGTGGAATAGTTTGGGGGAAAGAGGGTAGAGGCAGGTTCCATACACAGCTTTAAGAAAAGGTATGAAAAAAGCTCATGGCGCAAGGGGAATGACCCCCGTGGGCCAGTGAAGAGGCGGGGCCAGGGCCAAAGTCTCGACCCCCGAACCACAACTAGGTGAGTAAAACACACACACACACACACACACACAAAAAAGGGAAATTGAGGAAGGGAAGATATATAAAAAAACGCTAAACCCACTAGGGGCAAAAGGGGAAAATAAACATGTATTTTTTTTTGAAATATTCCTCATTTAGGGGCCCCCCGTTTCGTGAAAAATAATTTTGTAATAAAATTTGTTTGGCGTAAAATTCTTTTAACTCATAAAAACTAATGTTAACTAAAAAAAAAACCAAGCTAATAAGCTACCAGACATGAAGCTGCGTGCATTACCTAGAATTATTTTGGGTACAGCACCAACACAGCTATTTAGCTTTTTGAAATTTCCCGAACAGCAGCTATTTTGTTAAGATTGTGCCCACACGAACACAGGGGTATCATGGAACTTGTAGTATAATACATTTTTTTTCCCATCCCTTGATTTGTATTGGCTGGAACGCGGGGGAGAAAATACATGATAATATACACATTGAAAAAAACCTAAAAGGGGCTAGTCCCAAATAAAACACAAAATCACTCCTTTAAAAAAGCAAAAAACTCGGCAGGAGATGAAACATTCCCCCCCAAAAAAAAGCAGGGGGGCCATTGGGGTACGCTAAGACCCCACAAGTGTCAGGGGCCCAAGACTGCCCCAACTGCCTTCCAGCATACATAAGCGGGCATTACCTTTGACCCCTGGCTGTCTTTAAGAAGGTGCTGGATAGCACAAAGTCAGTATCAAGCCGGGCTGTGGTTCGTACGTCAGTTTGCTTGGGTCAGCAGTAACAACCTGGGTTTATCAGGCTCTGATCCCCGTGAGACCGGGCACAGCCGGACCCGGGGGGGTTGACCCCAAAAAACCTCTCCAAGTATACCAGTTTTCAGTTTTAATAATTTCCCCTTTAATAATCAGGGGGTTCTTGGCTGGGT
>WNWK01049575.1:0-13154 GCA_009830355.1 Cherax destructor
CTGAATTTTGATTTTTTGTGCTTCCAGAGAGGGCCCTATTATACTCCCCCCAAGATCTTTCTCCTTGAGTGAGGTTTGCAGTCTTTGGACACCTAGCCTATACTCTGTCTGCGCTTTTTTCCCCTTCCCCTGATCTTCATGACTTTGCATTTGGTGGGGTTAAATTCAAGGAGCCAGTTGCTGGCCCACGCACCCAGCCTGCCCAGGTCTCTTTGTAGTCCTGCCTGATCCTCTCTTATTTAATTCTCCTCATTAACTTCACACAGTCTGTGAACAGAGACACATCTGACTCTATCCCTTCCATCATGTCATTCAATGTGTGTGTGTGTGCTCCCCTTTTGTGGTTGCGGGGGTCGAGTCATAGCTCCTGGCCCCGCCTCTTCACTGATTGCTTGGTCATCTCTCCCCCTCCCAGGCTTTATAAAACCGTCTTAAAACTATGTATGGTTCCTGCCTCCACTCGTCACTTTCTAGGCTATTCCACTTCCTGAAAACTCTATGACTGAACAAATATTCCTAACATTCCTTTAAATTCAAGGGCCATTTATGGAAGGCTTGTAGCCTGTCTAGGTCTCTTTGTAGCCCTCCCTGATCCTCAACTGATTTAATTCTTCTCATTAACTTCACATCATCTGCAAACAGGGACACTTCTGAGTCTACCCCTTCCATTATTTTTCACATATCCAAAAACAGTACAGGTCCTAGGACTGACCCTTGTGGAACCCCACTCGTCACGGTGCCCCTCTGACACCTTGTCACGTACCATGACTCGTTTTGCCTTCCTGTCAGATTTTTCCGTCCATTGCAGTGCCTTTCCTGTTACGTCCGTCCTCTAGTTTTTGCATTAACCCTTGTAGGCTGTAAAACCCCTTTTTGCAGTCAAAAAAATGCAGTCTATCCACCCTCCTCTTGTCTTCTTCTGTTACCTTGTCTAAAACTCCAGTAGGTTTGTGACACGGATTTTCCTTCCCTGAAACCGGGGGGTGTGTGTGTGTGTGTGTGTGTGTGTGTGTCAATGTGTGTTATTTCTTTTTAAAAGAACGTTATAATAAATAAAAATGTAGCCCTGGTTGTAATAATAATAATGCACTACAGTAGGGTTCCATGAACACTAGAGTTACTTAATAAATAACAGATATGACATCAGTACGACCCATTTTTGTTAATGTTAAAAACAAACTTGATGAACTTTCAATGATATTTACTAAAAGACTAAGACATCAGCACCTTCTTACAACACCACAATGTACATAATTTATATTATATTTTTTCTACACACTTTTAAATAAGTGTCAAAACAATGTGCTTTCTAGTAATTTTATATAATTGGGGCTGAAAGATATTTAGACAGTTTAATCCATTCATTTAGCAATTTTTTTAACTATACAAAATATATTAATCCCAAAAGAAAACTGTATATAAACTCTAATAGAAAGGGTGTTCATATCAGGGTTCTGGAAACTCACCTGGAAAATGTTATTCTTCATTCACACTAATACTTAATTTTCTGGCTCCTCAGTAAAGTCCATACATGTCTTCGTGCTCAGAAATGCATTTTCTCACCTGCAACTGTTAACTGGAGGCAGAATCCATGAAGGTGTATCCACGAGACAAAAGCCCATAAGTACAAGAGGTACGGAGAGCCCTGCATATTCGGCACCCTCTTTTCGAGTTCTACGTTTTCTGGTTTTCAAATGAGCCATTATTCATTATATATGGTGCATTTTCTGTTTTTTAGCTTTTTTCGCAGAACAGTTGCAAAAGGAAGGGTGACCGGCACCATATTTTAAGGTAAGTATTGTATGTACTGTGTATTTATTTTACTTTTGTATCTTTTTTTTTATGTCTAGTTGTATTGAGCACTTAATATATGATAGTGTAAACATGTTATTAGGCATTTTAGACACATTCGATGTTGAAAAAACTGATCTTTTCACTTGCCGGCAATTTTGTTTTATCACCAAGAGCCAAGAATCTAACAGCCATAAAAACAGGGCCCTCCTGTAATTTCTTCTAAGACCACATGAACATGCAAAACGTTGAGTAGTTAGAACACTGACCTACTAGTTTCAGGATTGGCTTGCCATGGGTTTGAGTTCTGCTCATTCCTGAGTTGTTTACAATATTGTTATTGAGATTTTCATGATTCAACATAAGAGGATCATTGTACTAGGCCCTGAGCAAAGCCTGCTCCAAAACTGAGTAAGCTAAAACTTATTGCATACAATGAACTGACAGGAGGAAACTACATGTGAGTAATCACATCCAGAAGCCCACCCCATAAACATATAGTATAAAATATCCACCAATGACAAACCTTTCCAACTTTTCCTAGTAAACAGTACCAACACTGATATCCTTAAATTAAAGCCTGTACAGGTGCTCCTCATTAACGACCTACCTGTTTAACGACCCCCTCAGACTTACGACCAGCTCTCTGACCAGTGTACTGTATGTGTATTTTCCTTTTTATTGTTTTTTATCCCTAGTTCTAATTTTAATTTACAGTCTCCTCACTTAACGACAGAGTTCCGTTCCTAAGGCCACGTCGGTAAATGAATTCGTCGCTAAGTGAGGAGCATATTATAATGGTAGTGGGTTTGTGTCAACCATCTTTGATATTGTTTTAATGTCACCTTTTCACCATTTATAACATTTCTGGCATATTTTTAAATGTTTATACAGCAGTGTACTGTATATACTGTAATAAACAGAATAGGGAAATCAGCTCTAATATACATTATTTAAGTATGAATACTGGTCAGAGAGCCAGTCGTAAGTCCAAGTCGTTGGTAACAGTATGTCACAAAGTGAAGAGAGGCTGTACAAAAAATGTTATAAATGTGCAAAAGTGACATTAAAACCATCTAAAGATGGTTGATATAAACCCACTACTAGTACAGTATGCTTGAAATATCAGTAGGAAGGCTCCTCATAGCGACCAATTCGCTTATCGACCTACTCTTAGGAATGGAACTCAGTCATTAAGTGAGGAGATGGACATCTGGGCAGCCCCAGGTGCAGCCACGAGCAGCCCAGGCATCAACCTCCAACACACACCCATAGTAGAGATAAGGCAAAGTCCTTTTCTCATAGGGGTCTTTGAGGAAGTACCCATGACACAGCAAGTTTGACAACTGGGTCTAAAACACTGTGGGGGCCCAAATGATGTTGGCCATAAGAAGCAAATAATACTAGGTGAGTGGAGGCCTACTGCTGAGCACAAAGCACATGTATGAGTTACTGGGGACCAGAGAGGGGTAGCATCAGTAATTAGGTATGACATATTCCAGATGGGTTTCCCAGGGCTTCACTGCAGAAATAGTTATAGCCAGTGCAAAAAAAAAAAAAAAAAGTATAAATTAAAATAAAAGATGTCATGCCAATTACAGTGGTACCTCGACTTACGATATTTTTCATTCCAGAATGCTGTTCAAGTGCCATTACCAAACGAATTTATCTCCTTAAGAAATGATGTAAAATAGACTAGCCCGTTTAGCCCCCCAAAATTACACTTACAAAAGCATTTAAAAAATAAACTTACAAAAAAGGGTGTGTTTGGGGACCATCGTAAGTCGGGGTACCACTGTATTATGATATAACAAAAGCTTTCCATAACAGGAGCCACAATTATTCTCAAAAATCGATGAGTTCTTGATTTCTAGCTACAAAAGTATCAAAATTTTCCCAAACATTAATCGTTCTGCTAAAAAAGCTTAGCATACACCATAATCACTTTGAAGACTAAGAATTAGCACAAATATTTTCTGATTTTCCCCTTGATAACAAAATTTTTTTTTAGTACATATACTTGAGTTAAAAAGAGTCCACAAAACTAGGGGGAAAAGACCAGTCTTGCCAGTCCCTGAAGAGTTCCTTTATACCAGCCATCATCTTTTTTCTTGTGCACATAAATGATACCCCCCAGTGCAGTTCTAGTTCATAGTCGCTGTTTGGAGGATATGGCACTTAACGGAATCTATAATGGAAATGGTACAATCAAATAAGTGACATTTACATCAGCTACAAATATTGTTTGAAATAAAACTTTGTTAATCACTGCTTTGGTAGATAGACAATGGCACTCAAACATCCTTTACGTCTCCCTAAAACCCCTTCCAAGGATGTCCCTTACCTCACCTGCTTTCCACCCCGCTCATATACCTTCCTGGTCATAATATTTATTATGAAAGTTACATTAAGCAAATTTCCTTTTACTACTGGTAATTCAGTACATGCAATATCTTTTGCTGTATGTGATCTGTACAGATTTTATACAAAATTAAATGTTTGGTGTGACTGACCATACTACAGATGCCATGGGCCGGGAAAAACATCTGCAGCCTAAAACAAGGGTATCTGCATTCAAGAGCAATCCTATGATCAACAGGACCAAAAGAACTAGAAAAAAAGATGTGTTCTCAACTGAGACTTGAAAGCATAAACAGATTCCTCTTTTTTAACAGATATTTGCAATCTGTTGAACAATCTAGAAGCTACATAATAAAAGATACTTTCTGTGAATGATTTCTCCCCAACAGCAAGAGGCTCAATCAGTCTAAAATGGTCTGGGGCAATTCACCTAAACATTCCCCAGCCCAATATTCTCAAACCCAAGTAAAAGTGGACCCTTGGTTTCGTTCACCTCCAAACTCGAGCAATTATGTAAGTGTTTTTTTGTAAGAGCTTTTGTAAGTGTATTCTTGGGGGTCTAAACGACTCATCTAATTTACATTTGTCCTTATGGGAACAAATTGTTGGGAAAACGCACTGAACAGCATTCTGGAAAGAATTTTCAAGAAAACCGGGTCAGTGTATCTTGCATTTCAGCGAGATACTTGGGTTCATTAAACTTAATAGATTAAAATGTTAAAAGAAAGTCTGAATTCAATTCTTGCCCTGAAAGGGGGGCGATGCAGCTCATACAAGTAGGGACTAGTGGCAACTCCAATTGAGAGCAAAACTACTAATCTGGTTGCATGGTTCATTATAGACTAAGTCTTTTTAGCAAGTAGTCAGGCAAACCTACAAATAAACAAGTGCAATAATCAATGCAAGCGAAATAAACATATGAATATGAACAAAGATACTCTACTTATCATGATATTATTTTTACTGCCCGGGGTTACAAATATGAAAATTGCAAGATTTTAAAATTTGGTTATGTGTCAACAAATGACAATGAAGATACCCAGATCCCTCACTGATCCCACAATCAAAGGCACCAAAATGTCCCAAACAGAACTTCCCTGAGGTTTCTCTCTGACAATCAAAATCTTTGTCTTACCAATCATTTAATTTAAATTTACTATTTGTCATCCAAGTATGAAAATCCAGCAGAAGTGAACTAAAGCAGAGTTTTTAATATTTCCCATTTAGAACCCAGATGTAGCTTATCATCAACATAAAAATGATCATTAATCCATGGGCATCAAAACAAACATTTTTTTGTGCAGTATAAAAATGTAGTTTACATATAATAAAGTACTGATAAGCATAAAAGAAACTCAACAGCATGCTTGCATTTCGGACAGACTAATCCTAAAGATTACAGACTTTAAGACTATACATAGGTATTTAAGTGGTACAATTTTAAGTATGCATTATTACAAAAGGGTAAAAAAATAGTACAGATTTAAGTATGTATTTAAAACTTTAAACTGATTCAAGCTATGGAATGTTTGATGGGATGACGAAGAGAAGGAAGTAGTTAGATAAGTTTGTTTTGTTTAGTATAGATGAGTTGGTTTTGTTTGGTATAGCATAGTGTTGGTGTAATTAAGTTAGGGAGATGAGGTGATTTTTAATTATAACTCTAAAGTGATTGGCAGACAGGGGGACCTTTCGCTGGTTCGGGTAATGAATTTCCAAATCTTGGGGCCCTTTACATACATTGCATTTTGCACAGGGTGAGGCAGTTTTGTGCCTTGTATTGTGCCTGTGCATTTGTTGTAGCTATCAAGGAGAAGTTTGAGGGGGGGTTTATGTTGAAATTTAATGTTCTATATAGTACATAATAGGCACAGAAATTTGAATGCATATTTTGTACATTTCTCCATGGGGAAGTGGAAAAAAATTTTTCCTCCATAAGCCATAAATTGTAAAGGCAACTAAAATCCCAGGAGCAAGGGGCTAGTAGCCCCTTCTCCTGTATGAATTACTAAATTTAAAATGGAAAACTTTAGTTTTCTTTTTTAAATCACCCTGCCTTGTGGAAAATGGGGTTTGTTGAAAAAACCCCTGCATATTTTAATAATAATAATATTAATAATAATTTTTATTTAGACATGTTACAAAGATGTACTACATAGTTCTAGGTATAAATGGGGTGTACATGCCAAAAGCCCCTAATATGCTGAGCATTGTGGGCATTAATAATAATAATAATAATAATAATAATACTTTATTTAGACATGGTACAATGATACATAGTTGGGTAGACATGATACATAGGTATTAATGAGATGTACAAGCCAAAAGCCCCTAATATGCTGTGCACTGCGGCATTCTTAGGACTATTTATTTGTAGACTACATGGTAAAAAATTATGGTTGATAATTTATAAAATAAGTATAATTGTGTATCTAAGTTATAAAGTTTGAATATAAGTTGAACATATCAGTTAATGTAGGTAGTAGGTTGGTAGACAGCAACCACCCTGGGAGTACTACCATCCTGCCAGGTGACTGTGAAACAGAAACCTGAAACTGTTTTAATGATGGTAGGATTGCTGGTGTCTTTTTTTCTGTCTCATAAACATGCAAGATTTCAGGTACGTCTTGCTACTTCTACTTACACTTAGGTCATGCTACGCAAACATGTACACGTTTATTATACACACTTATCTGAGTTTTCTTTGATTTTATCTTAATAGTTCTTGTTCTTATTGCTTTTCCTTTCATATCCATGGGAAGTGGAATAAGAATCTTTCCTCCATAAGCCATGCGTGTTGTAAAAGTCAACTAAAATGCCGGGAACAATGGCTAGTAACCCCTTTTCCTGTATAGCTTACTAAAAAGAAGAAGAAACCGTCAAAGTGGGATGTTTGAATGTGCGTGGATGTTGTGCGAATGATAAGAAAGAGATGATTGTAGATGTTATGAATGAAAAGAAGCTGGATGTCCTGGCTTTAAGTGAGACAAAGCTAAAGGGGGGTAGGATTAGATCAGGGGTTTCAAATAGAGTTAGAGCTAAGAAGGAGTGGCAATAATGTTGAATAATCAGTTATGGCAGGAAAAGAAGGAATATAAATGTTTAAATTCAAGGTTATGTGGAGTAAAATAAAGGTTGGATGTGAAAAGTGGGTTATAGTAAGTGTTTATGCACCTGGAGAAGAAAAGTGTAGAGGAGAGAGAAAATTTTGGGAAATGTTGAGTGAGTGTGTGGGGAGTTTTGAACCAAGTGAGAGAGTAATTGTTGGGGATCTTAATGCTAAAGTGGGTAAAAATGTTGTGGAGGGAGTAGTAGGTAAATTTGGGGTGCCAGGGTAAATGTAACTGGGGAACCTTTAATTGAGCTATGTGTAGAAAGAGGTTTGGTAATAAGTAAACATATTTTATGAAAAAGAGGATAAATAAATATACAAGGTATGATATAGCACGTAAGGAAAGTAGTTTGTTGGATTATGTATTGGTGGATAAAAGGTTGATGGGTAGGCTTCAGGATGTACATGTTTATAGAGGGGCAACGGATATATGAGATAATTATTTGGTTGTAGCTACAGTTAGAGTAAAAGGTAGATGGGACAAAAGAAAATGGCAACAGAAGTAGAGAGAGGTAAAAGTGTATAAACTAAGGGATGAGGAGGTTAGGGTGAGATATAAGCAACTATTGGCAGAAAGGTGGGCTAGTGCAAGTTTGAGTAGTGGGGGGGTTGAAGAGAGTTGGGATAGTTTTAAAAATGCAGTATTAGAATGTGGGGAAGAAGTTTGTGGCTATAGGGGGTGGGTGCAGGAAAGAGGAGTGAGTGGTGGAATGAAGAAGTAAAGGGTGTGATAAAAAGAAAAAGGTAGCTTATGTGAGGTTTTTAAAAAACAGAAGTGTTAATAGAAGAACAGAGTATGTGGAGAGTAAAAGAAAGGTGAAGAAGTGAGGAGAGTGCAAAAGAAGAGCGGATGAAAGAATGGGGAGGCTCTGTCAAGAAATTTTCCCGAAAACAAGAAAAATTTTTGGAGTGAGATAAACAAGGTAAAGAGAGCCTAGGGAACGAATGGATTTGTCAGTTAAAAACAGAGTAGGGAGTTAGTAGATGGGGAGCAGGAGGTATTGGGTAGATGGCGGGAATATTTTGAGGAACTTTTAAATGTCGATGAAAAAAGGGGCGGTAATTTCATGTACTGGCCAGGGAGGTACAACATCGTTTAGGAGTGAAGAAGAGCAGGATGTGAGTGTGGGGAAGGTGCGTGAGGTATTACGTAGAATGAAAGGGTAAAGCAGCTGGAATTGACGGAATCATGACAGAAATGTTAAAAGCAGGGGAGGATATAGTGCTGGGTAGTGGGTTTTTTTGTTTAATAAATGTATGAAAGGGAAGGTACCTGGATTGGCAGGACATGTATGTTCCTTTATATAAAGGAAGGGGATAAAGAGAGTGTAAAAATTATGGGAATAAGTTTACTGAGTATACCAGGTAAAGTGTATGGCAGGGTTATTATTGAAAAATTAGAGGTAAGACAGGGGTAGGTTGCAGATGAGCAAGGAGGCTTTAAGTGGGTGGGGATGTGTAGATCAAGTGTTTACAGTGAAGAAATATGTGAACAGTATTTAGATAAAGGTAAAGTTTTAATTGCATTTATGGATTTAGAAAAGGCATATGATAGAGTGGATAGGGACAATGTGGCAAATGATGCAAGTGTATGGAATAGGTAGTAAGTAACTGAAGGCTGTAAGAGTTTTTATGAGGATAGTGGGCTCAGGTTAGGGTGTGTAGGAGAGAAACTTCGGTAAGTGGTCTTGAGCAGGGATGTGTAATCCAAGGTTTTTTAATATATTTATAGATGGGGTTGTAAAGCAGTAAATGCTGGGTGTTGGAGAGGGGGTGGGATTAAATTATGGAGAATTAAATCAAAATGGGAGTTGACACAGTTACTTTTTTGCTGATGATACTGTGCTTATGGGAGATTCTAAAGAAAAGTTCAAGGTTAGTGGAGAGTTTGGGGGTGTGAAAAGGTAGAAAGTTAAAAGTGAACATAGATAAGTAAGGTGATGAGGTATAAACGATTTAAATAAAAAAAAATTGGATATCACTTTAAAAGATTATGGAAGAAGTAAATGTTTTCAGATATTTGGGGTTGCGTGTCAGCGGATGGGTTTATGAAAGGATGAGTTAAACCCAAAGAATTGATAAAAGGAAAAAAGGTAGTGGTGCGTTGGAGGTGTCTGTGGAGACAAAACGTTATCCAGGGAAAGGGCAAAAAGGAATGTAAAGTATAGTGGTCCCACTCTTATATGGGTGTGAAGGAAGGGTTGCAAATGCTGCAGCGAGGGGAGGCTGGAGGCAGTGGAGATGTCCTGTCTAAGGGCAATGTGTGGTTAAATATTATGCAGAAAATTGGAATGTGCAAATTAGGAGAAGGTGTGGAGTTACTAAAAGTATTTGTCAGAGGGCTGAAGAGGGTTGTTGAGGTGGTTTGGTCATTTTAGAGAATGGATCAAAGTAGGATGACTTGGAAGTGTATAAATCTGTAGGGAAGGAAGGGCGGGGTAGGGGTCGTCCTAGAAAAGGTTGGAGGAAGGGTAAAGAGGTATTGTGGGCGAGGGCTTGGACTTCCAGCAAGCATGTGTGAGCGTGTTAGATAGGAGTGAATGGAGACGAATGGTTTTGGGACATGACGATCTGTTGGAGTGTGAGCAGGGTAACATTTTGTGAAGGGATTCAGGAAACCAGTTAATTGATTTAGTTGGACTTGAGTCCTGGAAATGGGAAGTACAATGCCTGCACTTTAAAGGAGGGGTCTGGGATAGTGACAGCTGGGAGGGACAATTAACAGCTGTCGTATCTGAACTCCTCTACAAAGACAGTGATTATGTATGAGTGTGGTGAAAGTGTTGAATGATGATGAAAGTATTTTTCTTTTTGGGGATTTTCTTTCTTTTGGGTCACCCTGCCTCAGTGGAGGAACGGCGACTTGTTGAAAAAAAAAAAATATCAGTTAATTGTAGCAATGCAACTAATTGAGTGAGATAACAATTTAAAACAATTAATTGCATTGCAGTTACAGTTAAGTGGTCATTATAATGTAAATGTTATAGAAACAGTTAGCTTAGTATGTATTATTAATAACAGGTTTTACATTTAAGTGATTAATCAGGTTTTTACATTTAAGTGATTATTCTACTTTGTTGGGAATGTTTGATATTAGTATTTAGGTTTGGGTGAGAAGGTGGTTTTTAGCATCGTTTTGAATTGGGGTACAGGCAGGGTTTCTTTGGTAATGACAGGTAATGAATTCCAAATTTTCGTGCCTTTATATCATGAGTTTTTACATAGTGTTAGATGGACACGGGGAACATCGAGGTGATCTGTGTCTAGTGTTATGGTCATGTGTCCTGTTAAAATTGGTAAGAGAAGTTTGAGTGGTGGGTTAATATTTGCAAAAAGTGTTCTATGTATGTAATAGGCACAGTAAAAAGTATGAATGTCTTGTATGGTGAAGTAAGTTTAGGTTTTGAATATTGGTGGAGTATGTTGTCTGGAGTGTGAATGTGTTATCATTCTAACTGCTGCCTTTTGTTGTGTTATTAGTGGTCTGAGATGGAGTTATTGATGTAGATCCCCATGCGCAGATTCCATAGGTGAGGTAAGGTAAATGAGTGAGTGATATAGGGTAAGGAGAGCTGGATTGTGGAACATAGTACCGCTATCTTGGATAGTATTCCCACGGTCTTTGAGACTTTCTTGGAAATTTGTTGTATATGTGTCTGAAATTTGAGGCCACTGTCAAGATGGATTCCTAAGAATTTTCCCTCTGTGAGTTTTGTGATAGGGGACCCGTTTATCATTATATTAAGTGGTGCGTTTGTAGCTCTGTTCCCAAACTGGATAAAATAGGTTTTATCAATATTGAGAGTAAGTTTGTTGGTCATCATCAGGTAGATATTTTCTGCAATTCAGTATTTACTGTGTTGGCTAGTATGTCTGGGCTTGGGTGCGAGATACGTATGTAGTGTCATCTGCAAATAGTATGGGTTTGAGTAGTTGAGATGCATTTGGTGGTCGTTAATGTAAATGAGAAGAGAGTGGGCCAAGACACTTCCCTGTGGACACCTACTGTAATAGTTTGTTCAGTAGAGCTAGCTCCATTTGTGTACACATATTGGTTTCTGTTGCTAAGATATGATTTTAGGTAGTTGAGGAGTGCCCTCTTATACCATAGTGTGACAATTTAGGTGTAACAGATCATGGTCAACTGTATCAAAAAGCTTTACGTAAATCAATGAAGATTCCCACTGGGATTTCTTTTTATCAAGAGCGGTGTAAATTATTTCTAACATGTGTATAATGGCATCATTTGTATTTTTATTAGGCCTGAACCCAAATTGACAGTGGTTGAGTACGTTGTTGGAGGTGAGGTAGGAATATATTTGTCTATGAATTAATTTTCAAAGATTTTGGAGAGAAGGGTAAGTTAGATATCGGCCTGTAGTTATTCAGGTCTGTTTGATCTCCTCCTTTATGTATGAGGGTGACCCTCGCTATTTTGAGTATTGATGGGAAGGTAGAGGATTCGATGGTTTGTTAAAGGTGTTAATAATTTGGGGAAGGCTTGAGAGGCTTTTTGTATATAAAAGGTGGTAAGTTATTTAGGTCACCTGCTTTGTTTTTAATTTTGATTATAAATGACACTTCTATTGGGTTGCTCAGGGCTAGGAATAGTGTGTTCGGATAGGTGTTAGTGAAAATAGTCGTTAGGTGGAGTGTTTGAACTTGGGATTTTGCTTGCCAGCTTTTTTCCTATGGTGGAGAAAAAAATCTTTAGTTTGTTTGCTGTTTCTATAGGTGGGAAAGGGTTCATCTGGTTTTGTTAGCTTGAAATTTTTCTGTTTGTGGAGACTACATGGTAAAAAATTATGGTTGATAATTTTCAAAATAAGTATAATTGTGTATTTGAGTTGTGAAATTTGAAATAAGTTGAACATAATAATTTATTAATTGCAGCAATGCAATTATAAAAAAGATCAAACAAATTTTAAAAAAAATTAGTTGTATTGCAATTAAAGTTTATATGTTCATTAGATGATTACAAAAAGTACAAAGAGTGGATTATTTTTATGTTAATGCTATAAAAAAAGTTAGCTCAGTTGCATTATTTTTCCCGGTTTTTTTTTTAACCCCTTCGGTCCCCAAAAAAACATATCGTTAGTACTGCTACTGCCTCAAACGTATATTTCGTTTTTTTTTTTCCCGCCTCCAAATTTGGCACGATTGGCCTGAGATACCTGGTCAGCATAGAATGTGTCTTAACACTCGGTGTGCCCCTTTAAAAAAAAAGGGACCACGGCCTTTTTGGGGCACCAGTTAAAACCCCCTAAGCAAACATAGGCAAAAAAAAGGGGGGACTGATTTTTTATTAAAAAAATCCAGACACAGAGCTCCCCCCACAGATTTTTTTTTAAAAGGGCTCCCGTGACTCTCAACCTGGTCCAGTGGCATTAAAGGAAAAAGGGCCCGTAACCCCAGAAAAAAAGCCACCTCATGTTTGGAAGGGGGTTCCCCCTTTCCCCAAAAAAACATACTCTCCCTCCTCCTCCCCCCCATTTCCCCATCAACCTTTTAAAATTAAATGACATGTTATTGTATTATTATTTCTTTATTTCTCTTTAAAATTTGTGTAAATTTTAAAGTCTATATTTGTAAAAAAAAATTTTATTTTAATCTTTTGGGTTCTGGGCGGGTTTAAATTTTTTTTCCCTTATTTCTTATGGGAAAATAGGTTTTTAGTTCGTTATACCCGGGGTTCGCCAGGCCCTCTGGAAAGGTTAATAACGGGAAAACCCGGGGGTCAATGTATTTTCCATTCATTCAATATCATGGTTTTTCAAAAATTTTACAATATTCTCTGATTTTGAATGGTTGATTTTGATTATGTATTTGAAAATTTTTTCCCAAAAAATAAAAAACACCAAATCTTTTTCCCATAAATTTTAGTTGGCAC
>WNWK01049576.1:0-13154 GCA_009830355.1 Cherax destructor
AAATGTTGTTTAAATTTTGGAGAAACGGGTTTTTGGGAAAGGGGGAGTTGGGGTTTGGGGGGTGTAAATTTTTTGTAGGGGGGTTTTTGGGGGTAAAAATCAATGGGAGGTAGGGGGGCGGTGAGTATGGAAGGAGTCGAGAGGGGGGATCCCCCTTTTTGGACCCTTTTCCCTTTTTTGCAGGACCCCTTTTTAAAAAGGTTAGTAGAGGGGGGGAAGGAGAGGGGGGGGAGAGGGACAGGAAGGGGCAAGAATTGTCGGCTATGTAGACAATACCAATTTTGGTTATGTCAGGCAGCATTTGTGTTTGATAAATGGGTTGGTAAAATTTTTTTGGGGGGAGGGCGACAGGAATGCGGGTGAACAGAGGTAAATCTAATTTTTTGGAGGGGACTTGGGGTGGGGGGAGGGATGGGGATGTGTGGAAACATTAAAGATTTTGGAATAGTGTTTAGTGCAATTATCCATCCTGTCATTTTTGTAGACCCCCTACATTTATCACTCCCAGGACCTTTACATTAGTTGTTCGCTCTATTGTGTGGTTGGAGTTCGTTTTTCTCCGAATAGTTTTTTTCCTCACGTTTCCATGTGGAGTAACAAATTTCTCATGAATAACTTTATATTGTTTTCGGGCCTATTTAAAAAATTTGGTTGAGTACCTGAGCCTTGGATTCGGATGGAGGACACTGTCGTGAAAAATTGGTTTGTCATTTCAAGGTAGACACGGTGCTGTAGCTTTCATCTGTATGTCAGATTGGGTGAGGCAGGAGGGGGGGTGAGTACTGTGCCTTGTGGAACAAAAGCTTTTCCAGTAGCCACCTCAAACTTTACTCCATTTACTACTACACTTTGTATTCTATTTGTTAGGAAATTGTAGTTCCATCTACCAACTATTCCTGTTATTCCTTTATCACAGATTTTGTGCGGTGTCGCCATGGTCACATTTGTCAAAGGCTTTCGCAAAGTATGTGTATAATACATCGGAGCTGTTCGGCCCGCCTCTGGGTCTCTGGGCCATCAGTGTAATCGCACACCCAGGGCTTTCCCCCCAATGCTAGCTGAAGAAGTTTTCCCAGGTGCTGGGGACAATGCCTCTTGCTGCCTGGTAGGGCTGTCCAGGTGCACTGCCAACAGCTCTGGCGCCCAAGGGGCGGCACCGTGTGTTCGCTGCACGTCTGTCACAGCCTCCATCCGGGAGCAATGTCATGGGCAGGAGCTTCCTTGTGGCATCTGCAACTGGCCACAACCACCGGCGGCCGCGGTGCATTGGTATGACATGTCCCTGGTGGACCCGTATCCCTCATCAGTTTGTCAGCTCCCGGGAGGCGGAGGTCTGTGCTATCCTCTTGGCAGCTACAAGTTGGATACTGTCCTCAGGGGCTGCAGCTGCGCCTCGAAGTTCAGAGCCACAGCATTGGCCCACCTAGGCGCCCCCAGCATGGCCCTACAGCTGTGTTTTGGACCACACAGACACTTGATGCTCGTGGGCCTGGCGTGAACAGAGCAAGCTCCCCGTAGTCGATAGCGAGCATAAGCCTGTAGAACAACCACATGACCTCGAGGCTGGCCCCGACCTTGGGGTTGGCCATAGCACTCATTGCCCTGACCCTCTGGCAAGAGCTCTCTTTGATGTGGCATACACGTTTCTGGAAGGTGAGGCGTTTGTCAATGGTATGCCAAGGTACCTATAGCTGTGAACCCATTCAGGTTGATGCTCAGGATCCGCAGCCTCTCGTTGGGTTCCCTAGTGCGAAGGATCATGGCTGTGGATTTTGCTGCAGATATCTTGAGCCCCAGGCGATGGCAAGTGGAAGCCAGTGATCGAGGTCCTCCTGGGCTTGCTGCAACGGCGCTTCCTGGATACGACAAGCGCCAGGTCATCGGCGTAGCTGAGCAGGAAGGTGCCTGTGGGAAAGGCAAGCTCACAAGCTTGTGCATCAGATACATTGAACAGGGCGGGACTAAGCACCCGCCCTGCGGGTGCCATTTTCGAGGTCTTGAGAGAAGAGGTATACCCCCGGAAACGGACCCGGGCGCGCCTGTACTGGAGATAGGATCGAAGCCATGCAAGCAGCCTGCCCTTAACTCCTCTGCGGGCCAAGAGTGCAAGGACGGCAGGTGCACTGGCGAGCTCGAAAGCTTTCTCAAGGTCGAGGAAGACAACAATGTGAGCTTGGGCGTCTGACCCAATGCTGGCCAGTAGGGTGGTAAGACTTTCAAAGGTGCCGACTCCTCTGGTGAACCCATAGAGGTGTTTATGAGGAGGGCCAAGCTTCCACCTCAGTCGCTCCAGCACCATCCTCTCAGACACCTTGGAGATGCAACTGGTGAGGGAGATGGGTCTCACACTGCCAAGATCCCCGGGTTTAGGGAAATTTGGGATGATGTCAGCCTCCTTCCCTTACAGCAGGGAGTCTGCCGGCTCTCAAGTTCGGTTGATGACCCCAGGACAGCTTCGTGACCAGATTGGCCAGACCGAGTGATCATGCCATAGGTGACACCATCATGCCCATGCGCAGTGTCCCGATGAGATGTGAAGGCTGCCTGGAGCTCCCGGTCAGTGAAGTCTTCGTCGATGGAATCCTTTGCCTGGCATGCCGCTTGGGTCGCCCCCACCCTTCTAGGAAGGAGAGTGTCCTGTAGGTCCTGGAGATTCTAAGGCAGTTGAGCCATAGCCGCTCTGGAGGTGAAGAGTTCCACCAGTCACTCAGCCTCTGCTGCAGGATCTGGGGTGCTCGAGCCACACTGCGACACTGCCCAGAGGCCATTCGTAGCTTGGTCCATATCTCAGATAAGGTGGTGGAGTAGCGAGGAGGCACACCACTCAAACCATTTAGCCTGCCGGACCCTGTGCGAGACATGGCGCGCATGCCACACCACTTCCCTTAGCAGATGCATGGACTCGGCCGTGGGTTTGCGCCTGTGCATCTTGCGGACGACATTGATGCAGTGGTTCTGTTCCTTGATTACCTCATTGTAGAACCACCAGTCACGCTTGTATGACCCTCCGCCCGTAATCCTAGGTACGCTGCCTCAGCTGCCAATGTGAAGGCTGCCTGTAGGTTCCTGAGTCGCCTCATCTGGATCATCTGGTAGAGTAGTCTCCGCCCACCAGCGCTCGATGACCTCTCGGAAGCATGGCCATCGGCCTTTTAGATTCCATCTGGGGGTATGCGTGGGAGGTGGATGCCGCTGGACCATCAGTGTAGTGACTACTGCAAAGTGATCACTGGTTAGACAGGGGTGGACCTCCCAACTTGCACTTGGGGCAGCCGTCTGGAGATGAGTGTGATGTCCAGACGGCCACCGTAGTGAGGGTTGGCTCCCCATTGTTGAGGAGGGCGATCTCAGGTACATCCTCCAGCACAGTCACAAGGTGCCTCCCTGCTGCGTTGGTGGGGGAGACAGGTTAAGTATTGGGTGGTGGGCATTGACATCCCCAGCCACAATAAGACCCTCCAGGGGGGGTGCAGCCACCTCTGAAATGTCAAGGGTGGACCGAGGGCTTCTGTATGTTGTAAATCACGAGAGGTCCATCTGGAAGGTGTAAGGTGGCGGCCTGTACCTCCACGCCCTCCCGCAGTCGATGGGGTCAGTTGAGATAGAGTGAGGGATAGTATTCCTGACGTAGACTGCCGCGCCCCTGCCAATGCCTTCCAGGCGCTGAAGGTAAGCCTAGAATCCCGGGATATGTGGCGGTGATTGATGTGGTGGTTTGGTAAGTGTCTCCTGGAACAGGAAGACATCGATCTCATCTTGTACTGCAGCTTCAATCACTAAGTGAAGTTTCCACCGCAGCCCACAAATGTTCCACTCTGAAGGATCTTCAAGGGAGTAGAGGGGACCCTCTGATTCCATCTCCGACTGGGACATGTTGTCCTCCGTTGTTGGTGACCCTGGGGTCTCCTTCTAACGGACTGGAAGGACTCTTGGATGATGCCTTGAAGTTCCATTGAGTCCTTCCTGTCTCCAGGAGGACAACGCCTAGCATCCACGACAGGAGCCGTCTGCAGGCGCCCCTGTCCTCTGCCGACGGCAGCAGGCGAGTGAGGAGCTCTGAGATGACCCCAACGGTTTTCTTCAGACGGCGGAAATGAATCTACCATTACCTCTGTAGGCGTTGGGTCGGACGACTCTTCGTGCTGGTCCTGAGCCCGGGTAAGTTTGGGTGGCGGTCGACACTGCTTGGATAAAACGGTGCCCAGCAGGGCCTGCTGCGCAGTGCTTCCTGGCCTGTGGCCACTTTTCCCAGTGACTCTGTCTTCTCGGTCATCTTGCTGGCTGGCCCTGCTGTTGGCCGTGCAGCGCAAGCCATTGACTACCCCTGACGCCTCAGCTGGGAGCCCAGTACCGGGAACTCGCAGGTATCGCCCATCCGTGGTGCTGCGGGTGGAGCCCTGCTGACTGTTGCTGGGCAGTTCTGAGGTTGGGTGTTGCCGCAGGTGCAAGCCGTTCCGGTGACGCACCTGCTGCCAGCGCTGCACCATCATAGGATAGCTCTGGTTCCAGGCATGGTGCCTCTTTGAGCAGCTGGCACACTTGGGCTCCGGCCGAGAGGTCTCGCTGGTCGGTTGTTTGAAGTGCAATGCAGTCCTTCGAGTCGTGTGCCTTGCTGCACACTCCACACCTCTTCTGCAGTTCTGAGGTTGGGTTTGCCGCAGGTGCCAAGCCGTTCCGGTGACGCACCTGCTGCCAGCGCTGCACCATCATAGGATAGCTCTGTTTCCAGGCATGGTGCCTCTTTGAGCAGCTGGCACACTTGGGCTCCGGCCGAGGGTCTCGCTGGTCGGTTGTTGGAGAAGTGCAATGCAGTCATTCGAGTCGTGTGCCTTGCTGCACCTCCACCCTCTTCTCTCGCTGGCAGGTGGCTGCAATGTGATTGAACCCCTGACAGTTGAAGCACTGATGGCCTGTCAGGTACGGCCGGGTCTTGAACTTTCCCCGGGACCCCAAGGTCCAGGTGCTTGGGAGTGGACCTTTGTGGTGTATCAGCACCTGTCGGGTGGGTACCTTGTTCACCTTGGCAGTGAGACGCTCTGCCTTGACAATATTGGGCAGTTCTAAAATGGGGTCCAATGGAAGGGGCACAGGGACGTGTAAGAGTACCCCCTGGTATACCTTCTCCCAAGCAATCAGTTCCACCATGCTGGGATGCGTCACAACAAACCCCTTTAGTGCCCCGTAAGAATCCTCGTCCCGAGGAATAACCAAAACCTCGTTCTGGAGAGTGAACTTGCAGCGGAGCTGGAGGTGGAGGATGCCCTCCAGATACCTCACAAACCCGTAATCGGGAACCTTGAATTTGTTGAAGGCCATGGTTGCATTTGTCCGAGCAGAGCGGGAAGTCTTTCTCCCACGAGGAGTCAGCCATTCCCCATCCTCTGTGGTGGCTGATGCAACTAAGGTAGGTACCTGGTCGGGCCCCAACCCCGACAGTTCAGGATCCACAACCTCCTGGTGGCCATCCATGACCCCTATGTCCATCTGGGGGACCAGGTTTTTTTGGCAGATCGGCAGATCGGCAGATACACAGTCTCTACAACATCCTTGGCCTTCTTGGTGGGGGCTCCCATCGGGCCCACGTCGTCCTCCGACTCGTCCTCGCATTCCAATAAACGTTTAGGCCGCTCTCCTGGGCCTGACATGGTGACTGTAGGTGTGGGGACTGGGAAACCAGCAGCTGAGCTGCAGACTGTGACCTCACAGCCGCCCACCTGGGCTCAGGGCTGTGAGGGTCAGGGTCCCGGAGGGAGCCCTTAGCCACCCTCACGTGGCTCACGGCTCCCGACCCCTTAACACTGTTCACGAGAAACTACACTAATCTGTGCGTAAACTAGCACAGACAGACGTATAAACCCAAGCGAAAACATAGCCCACGAAGAACAATAACGGCGTAAATCTGTGCGTAAACTAACACAGATGTCTCCTCTGCTATGTTCTATATATATCGATGAATTCCCTCTGCTCTCCCGCCCTCCCCCGAATGAATTATGAAGAGTAGAAATTTCTACTTCAAGGAACTGAGGATCACAAATGCGGAGAGCACGGAGAAAGAGGGAGATAAGAACACTTTTCTTGACAGAGGAAGCATGATAAGAAAAGTAGTGAATAAACATGCCACTGAGCATCGGCTCCTCTCTTCTATATGCGGGTTATTTGTATATTGTTCCAGTCACGGTATTGTGCCTTTTTTGTTATTTACTTATTCCAGTCTGTTAAAAGTAAATTTTTTAGATTTCCCCTTCAAACCCATTTTTTATAAATAGCTTTATATCTAATTATAGAAAACTGTATTAGTATATTTTAAAGGAGAAGCTAAAGCATCACTGATTTCATCTGCTATTCAATTTAATTATGAATAATGCTGTGGTCTGATAATGGGTAAATTATAATACACAAATATTTTAGCATTTAAACTTAATAGTGTAAACCTCAAGGTCGTTTAGTGAGCTTACTTAATATTACTGATTGCAGAAAAGGTTTGGGAGTTCTGGTTAGGAGTAATCTAAAACCAAGACAACAGTGCATAAGTGTTCACAATAAAGCGAACAGAATCCTTGGCTTCATGTCAAGGAGCATAAATAATAGAAGTCCTCATATTGTTCTTCAACTCTAAACAGAGTAACCTCGGTAGTCAAACTTAATTCGTTCCAGAAGGCTGTTCGAGTACCGAACGAATTTTTTCCCATAAGGAATAATGTAAATTAGATTAATCTGTTTCACACCCCCAAAAATACACTTATAGTGCCCTTTCGGTGTATTTTCGTATGATACGTCAGTACATGCCTAGGTAAGGTAAGCTAACGTAAGGTGTGGGCGGTGAGACCTCACATATGATGTTGGGGTATGGACTGTTGGACCAAATGATACAGTGTTAGCGGTGATGCCTCACCATTTTTGGGTCACAAATAGTGATCCTGTGTGTTTTGTGTGCTATGGTTCTCCAGGACCCACGTTTTTTTTTTTTTTTTTTGATCAGTGTGGGGTGACTTCAGGGTTCTTTGGAATGACAGTGTACGTGAAGGCCTGGGAGGCCCATCTTTTTGGGGATCAACGGTGATGACTGCAGTGTTTCTTCAAGGCCACAGTCCCACTGACAAAATTTATGTGACTAACTACTCAGTTTTGAAGTCTGTTTATTTTCCCTCCCGTGCTCTCCAATTTCTCCCAGTGGTGTGTTGTGCATAGACAGTTTTACTGTGAGACGCAGGGTTGATAATGTAATTTTCTATTTGTAATAATATGTACAATAATTGTTTGCACTGTTTCTGGAAACTTTGTTTGCATATTGTTTATGCAGTACTTATTTCATATTGGAAAGCAGAGATGTGTGATGATGGACACTGATGCTGTTGACAAAAGAGTTTCTCAATTTATAATAATAATGTAATTAATGTGGAGACTTTGTTTATATAAAGTGCCTGCTTTATTTTGCAAGCAGGGTTGTGTGATAATGGACAATAATGCTGGTTAAAGAGAGACTATAAATTTATAATCAGTTTACTTGTATATAATAATTGTGAATACTTTTTATGTAATTAATATGTATAAAAGTAACTCAGTTAGCTCTTTAATTTTATGTTATGTATAGAAAATGCATCAATGTAGGTGTTTGGCCAACACTGTGTTGTAATGGTGCATTTTCCTGTTTATGTTTAAGAGTACAGCTATAAAGCGGACTAGCAGTGCTAATTGTATGGATAACATTTAATAATTAATAATAATATTTTAATTTCATTGCAAGTTTACATCGAGATTTTGTAATTACAATTAAGAATTGAAGTGCAAAGAGAGCCACTATCATGCCATGGCATTATGGGCAGACTAAATCTAATGGCTTATAGACTACTTAATACTAGAGAAATTGATTAAGTTTGTTATAGTTAAACATTAGCTTATGTTTATAGCAGATAATAACTTTACTCTAATTACATTTTTTACAAAGTGTTTTGTAAGATGGTTATATCAATATTAAATGTTGAAATTATATTATGGGTAAATAACACTGAGTGTTGTTGAAAGTAGTTTACAGTATGAGTATTTAGTTTAGGGTGAGTAAGTGGTTTTTGAGAAGAGTCTTAAACTGATGTTCAGACCAGGTTATTTTAGTATTTTCTGGTAATGAATTCCAGATTTTGGGGCCCTTTATGTGCATAGAGTTTTTACCCAAGGTGATATGGACACGGGTTTTATCAAAAAGTGATCTGTGTCTTGTGTTATGGTCATGGGTCCTGTTAAAGTTGGTGAGGAGAATTTTGAGTGGAGGGTTTATATTTGAGGCACAAGAATAAGTGTGAATGTTCTTTACGATAAGTAGTTTTAGTCTTTTGAATTTTGGTGGAGTATGCTGCCTAGAGTGGGAATTTGTTATCATTCTGACTGCAGCCGTTCGCTGGGTTATGAGTGGTCTAAGGTGATTTAATGTTGTTGATCCCCATGCACAGCTTCCATAGGTGAGGTAAGGGTAGAGCAAGGAGAGCTGATTGAGGCACATAGCGTATCTTTGATAGTATGCCTACTGTCTTTGAGATTTTCTTGGAATTTTTTTGTATGTGTGTTTGGAATTTGATGCTACTGTCAAGGTGGCTTCCTAGGAATTTTCCCTGTGTGAGTCTTGTGATGGGTGAACCATTGAGTGTTATGTTAAGTGGGACATTTGTAGCTCTGTTTCCAAACTGAATGAAATAGGTTTTGTAAGTATTGAGAGTAAGCTTATTAGTCGTCATCCAGGTAGATATTTTTTTTGTAATTCAGCATTAACAGTGTTGGCCAGTATGACTGGGTTTGGATGAGAGAAGACATATGTAGTGTCATCAAATAATATGGGCTTAAGTAGTTGTGATGCATTCGGTAGGTCATGGATGTAAATGAGGAAGAGGAGTGGTCCTAGGACACTTCCTCGTGGTTCACCGACTGTAATTTGTTGTGTGGAAGAGTTTGCTCCATTTGTGTACACGTATTGGTTTCTGTTACTAAGGTATGACTTTAGGTAGTTGAGTGAGTGCCCTCTTATACCATAATGTGCTAATTTTGTGAGCAGTAAATCATGGTCCACTGTATCAAAAGCTTTACGTAAATCAATGAAGATTCCCAGTGGGACTTCTTTCTTCTCAAGAGCGTGTAAATTAGCTCTAGCATGTGTATAATAGCATAATTTGTGCTTTTATTAGTCCTGAATCCAAACTGACAGGGGTTGAGTATGTTGTGTGAGACGAGGTAGGAATAGATCTGCCTATGAATTAATTTTTCAAAGATTTTAGAGAGCAGAGGTAAGTTAGATATTGGTCTATAATTATTCAAGTCTGCTTGATCGCCTCCTTTGTGGATCGAGGTGACTCTCGCTATTTTGAGAATTGATGGGAAGGTGGAGGATTCAATGGATTTGTTGAACAGTGTTGCAATAATTGGTGACAGTACCTGGGAAGTTTTTTTGTACATAAAAGGTGGTAGGCTGTTTATGTCTCCTGCCTTGTTTTTAAGGGTGTTGATGATGAGCGAGACTTCTATTGGGTTGGTTGGAGCTAAGAATAGTGTATTTGGGTAGGTGTTGGTAAGGTAGTCTGTTGGACGGGTGTTTGAGCTTGGGATATTACTCGCTAGATTCCTTCCTATGGTGGAGAAGAAAACATTAAGTCTGTTTTTCTGTTTTAGTTGGTGGAAGTAGGGGTTCATCTGATTTTGTTAATTTGATAGTTTTGTTTTTGGATATCTTTTTATTTCCTAGAATTTCAGATAGGGTTTTTCCAGGTCTTTTTCGTATCACCTTTTATGTTATGTAATCTGTTCTCATAATACAATTATTTTGACCGTCTTATCAGGCTGGTAAGGATTGACGAGTAACGTTTGGATTGGTCTCTGGTTATTTGACCCCTTCTGTACTGTTTTTCATATTGGTGTTTTTTGTTAATGGATTTTAGGATGCTGCGTGTTAGCCAGGGTAGGGTAGATGTCTGTGGTGTTGTCCGTGATTATGTCTGATTTTAAAGGGGATATAGTGTTAGTCCAGATGTGGTCTAATAATGAGATACTAGTCTCAGAGATTCTTTTAGGTTTTTATATTGTTGGTAGCAACAAACAGTTGCTCATAGTGTTTGTGAATTCAGTTACTTGTGATTCCTGGTCATGTAGGACATTTATGTTGAAATCTCCTGTGAGCAGCAAATGGTCTTTGTTCATGTGTGCATCAGTTATCAGGTTTCCTAATTTTTCACCAAAGTGGTGAATGTTTGACTGTGGTACTCTCTAGATGTTTATCACTGTGAGGGGTTTTTTGCAGGTGTTTTGATTTAAATTTAGCTATAATATATTCTCCATGTTCATCCCTTGTGCAAGAGTTATTGATACATTCAAATTGATCCGAGTAATATATAGCTATTCCACCCCCTCGCTGGTCTGTCCTACAGTTGTGTATGGCTGTGTAACCTGGAATGGAATAGATATCTGTAGTACCAGGCTTTAGCCAGGTCTCAGTGAGTGTGATGATTGGCATACTGGTCTGCAGGGATTTAAGTAGTGCTGTGAGGTCATCGTAATGTTTGCTCAAAGATCTAACATTGTAATTATAGATAGTTATGCTATTGTTGGCTCTGAGTAATATCTTTGCTTGATCTGCTGTGTAATAATTATAAGATTTAGTGTGATTCTATAACTAGGCTAAGGAACAATGTATTATGCTAAACTTAATAATATGATACTTGATTAATTCATCTTACTAGCTATTGGATTAACACAATTTTGAACAATAGTCACAGAGATATTGGATATTCTTATAATTGAAATGGTTGGAATAATTACTAAGACTATTATTAAATTGTTATGGATCAATTATTTGGATTCAGTATTGCACTGGTTGTAATTTTAGAATTTATAAAAGGCAATATAAAGTAATTGAATGTAAAGAACTATTCTAAGAGAATATAGAGATTAATTGTACAAAAGTAAAATGGACTAATAGCAAAAATTGGTTTTAAATAAATTTTAAGCAATTAAGGTGATTAATAATATATAGAAATGAGGTTGGAAAATGGACAAATAGTAAATATGTATTTAAAAAAATAAAAAATATATAGCAAAAAATAGTAATTAAAGAAAAAAAGACATATACAATGAGGTAGTTGCTTCTAACTAGTGAAAGCACTTAAATGAGGTAGATGAGCAAAACATACACTACACGTAGGGTTTTGGTTTGGACATTGTGTTTGACAGTATCTGTAATATTTGCATCCCTAAGGAATCTTGATAGTTCATTCTCATTTGTGATAGTATATAACTGACCTACATTTGTTTTCTTCACTAGAATTTTCCCATCACGGGTGAGGCATTGGTGGATTTTATCATTATTCTCCCGCTTAAGTTTTCTGATTTGATACAAGAGGTTGTGACGTTTTTTGGTCAGACACTTGTTTATATATACCTCTTTCCTGGCTGTAATAGATGAGCTAATTAGGTCTTTTTTCCTGTCGTATTTGGTGAATCTAAGCATAACACTTTTTCTACCAAGGGACCCTAGTAATCGTGCTTCCTTTATTTCTGTCACTGGTACAATAACATTAATTTGTTCTGGATAGTAATGCCTTTACTGTTTGCTTTGTTCATGTCACTGGGAAAGAGTGGACTGTTAACTGTTACTGTGTCCGATAATTTTTCTTGCTCGATTTTTTTCCTCTTGAAGTGCAAAGTATTCGTTAAACTGGTTAACCATGTTGTTCTTCCATTCTTTTACAGCTTCCTATACCTTTGTATTAATAGATGTTATCTGTTCTGTGTGGCTATCTATGACTGTTTGAAGGGTTTTGCCAAAATCAGTCATTCCAGATGTTGTTAACTTTTGTTCAAGGTATCTTGTTGCATTAAGTTGATGTATGACTTGAGATTATCTGGTGATAAATGTTTATTTTGTTTTTTTTGTAAAAAAAATTGCACCAAGGCGGGCTTATGCGTTTTTTTATTTTTAAATTTTTTTTTTGGTTTTTTTTTTTCCTTTTACTAGCTGCAGCTGGTGGTTGCAGCAGCTAAAGGGGAGGGGGTCTGGGAAGGGGGATTACCATGTATTTTGAAAATGTTTTAAAAAAAACACCCCCAAATAATGTCAGTTTACAGGATTTGTTCTGAAACCAGAAGTATTAGTCCCGAAGAGTAGCCAGGACAGGAGATGGTGAGAAGTGTTTGGAGTCAGTGGGGAGGCCTTGGCTGGAGCAAGACATGGTTTGGTGTTTGTGTAAGTAGGGGATGGGATTTTGGGTGTTTAGGCCATAGGTTATTTTTTGGTTTTGGGGTTCATGTTTACCTGCAACATCTAGTGAGCGGGACTTTTGTGAAGAGGGCTCGTGGTGTGTTTTGCCTACAGGAGAGGCCGGGGGAAAGGGGGAAAAGTTATGCCCACTGTTTGTATACATTTAAAGTACTAGTAGCAGTGTGCTAGTGAGTAATATTTTGAAGGTAGCCCCAAAAAGTGATTTGGTAAAGGTGTACTTATGTTTGGTGATTTTTTATGTAGTGTGTAGAGTGTATGTCTTTTTTAAGTTTACTATTAATATATACAAATATATATCAAAACCACGGGGGGGGAAAAACTTGCTGAAAAACTTTCACACTTTCAGGGTCAAGGGGGTTTTAAAGTTTAAGGAACAACAGGAGAATAGGAAAGTTTTCAGGTATGGTAGTGTGGAGGCACCAGCCAGTCAATGGTGGTTGGCATCCCGCTTGCCTATTCAGACAGAGACCGGGCCTCCCACTCCATACTCATAAAAACCCTCTTCTCCTGTTTTGCTTTTTCCCACAACCCTGACCAAGAAGTGTGGAAAATTTAGTAAAATTTCCACCCCGTCGTTTTTTATTGTTTTTATATATATATATATATATATATATATATATATATATATATATATATATATAATTTTTAAATATATATATATTATTGTACCCAGAACTAGTGGTTTTTTCAATAACAACACTGTGACTAGCCAAAATCGAACCCCTGCTGCTTTGGCCGCCTCATTTAGGAAAAACACGTGACGCTCTTCCGGGAAACAATCCTCAAGAATGACGCCCCAGGAATTAAAAAATTAAAAAAAAAATTTTTTAAACGTACATGAGAAAATTTTGAAAGTTCTTAATTTTAAATGAATCCTTTGCTAATTAAGTTTCACCTATTC
>WNWK01049577.1:0-13153 GCA_009830355.1 Cherax destructor
AAATTTATGGGAATAAGTAACAAATTTTAATTTTTTTAAGAAATTCACGGTATATTTTATCTAAAAAAATATTTCAGAAATCTGAAATCCAAATCGTCAAAATTAAAATAATTTTACATATTTATAAAATCATTGAAAATTTAAAAATCAATATTTAAAATTCATATTATTTTCGAAAAATCATAAATTAAAAATTCAGAAAATTGTAAAATCAAAATTGCATATTTCGATTTTGAGGGTTTGATCTTTTCTGAAAAATCATTTTTAGCAAAATCTATTTTATACTTTAAATAAATTTCATAATTAAATTTATGAAAATAAAATTTTAATTTTTTAGAATTTAATATTTTATTAAAAAATATTTTTTAAAATATATCTTAATTCAAAAATCATAAAATAAAAAAGCATTAATAAATTATTTATATTTTAAATATTAAAAATCTTAAAAATCAAATTTTTAAAGAATATTTATATATTTTCAAAATATGAAAATTAAAAACTAGAAAAATGTCAAAATATTTTATTGCATTTTGAGTTTAGAGTTTGAGTGTTTTTCTGGAAACTTTTTACTAAATACTAATTTACATTTTAAATAAATTTTCAATTGAAATTTATGGAAAAGTAACAAAATTTTATGATTTTCTTTAGGAACTTACTCAGGTATATTTTATCTAAAAAATAGTTTTCAGAAATCTGAAAATGCCTAATCGTCAAAAAATGAATAAAATAATTTTTAAATTTTAAAAATAAATTAAAATTTTAAAAATCATTAAAAATTTATAAAAATCATATTTTTGAAATTCATATATTTTCGAAAAATACATGAAACATTAAAAACTAGAAAATGTCTAAACGTTTTTGTTCTATTATTTAGCTTATCTTTTTCAATATTTTATAAATCTTAGATTCAATTTTAAATAAATTTTGAATTGTTTAGGGAAAAGTAACAAAATTTTATATTTTCTTTAGAATTTAAGTATATTTTATCTAAAAAATCGAAAATCCTTAAAGCCTTTGAAAAATTAATAAAATATTTTATACATTAAATTATAAAATTTAATATTTTAAAATCATAAAAATTTAAAAATACATAGAAATTAATATTTCAAAAATACATGAAACATTAAATCAGAAAAATGGCTAATGATTTTTGCAATTTCATTTTAAGCTTATCTTTTTAAACTTTTATAAAATACTTAATTAATTTTAAATAAATTTTTGAATTAATTTAGGGAAAGTAAGAAAATTTTATATTTTTTTAGGAACCTTACTAAGTATATTTTATCTAAAAAATAGTTTTAAAAATCTGAAAATCTTAATTAAAAAATCAATAAAAATTTTAAATTTTAATATTATAAATTATTTCATATTTTTAAAAATCATAAAATTAAAAATCAAATTTAGAAATTTTATTTTTTCATAATGACTTAAAGCAGAAAAATGTCTAAAATCTATTTTTTGCATTTGACTTTTAATTTAGTTTCTGCAATCATTTTAGTAAAAACTTAATTTTCACACTTTTAAATAGTTTCTAATAAATTTTGGGAAAAGTAGAAATTTTTGATTTTCTTAGAATATAAGGTAATTTTATCTAAAATATTTAAATCTAATCTTAATCTAAAAATAAATATTTTATAGATTTTTAATATTTAAATATTAAATTAAAAACCAAAAAATTTAAAATCTTTTATGATATTTCATTTATTTTGAATGAAATAATGAAAAATTCAATTTTATTAATTTCGAGTTTTAAAGTTGAATTTTATATTTTTTAAAATCTTATGTAATTTTATAAATTATATAAAACAAAATTTAATTCTTAAAGCATTATAATTTATTTTATCTAAAAAAATAGTTTTCAGAAAATCCTTGAAAATGCCTTAATCGTCAAAATGCAATAAAATCAAGTTTTATAGCATTTTGAATATTATTAATTATTTACATATTTTAAAAAATCTCAATAAAAATCTATAAAAATCAATATTTTTATAGAATATTTCATATTATTTTCGAAAATACATGAAACATTAAAAAGCTCAGAAAAATGTGCTAAAATCGATTTATGGCATATTTCGACGTTTTAGAGCGTTTGATGCTTTTCTGACAAAACTCATTTTTAGCTAAAATACTTACATTTTCACACTTTTAAATAGAATTTCTACTGCAATTGAAATTTATGGGAAAAGTAACAAAATTTTATGATTTTCTTTAGGAACTTACTAAGGTATATTTTATCTAAAAATAGTTTTCAGAAAATCCATGAAAATGCCTTAAATCGTAAAAAATGCAATAAAATAAAGTTTATAGCATTTTGAATATTATTAATTATTTACATATTTTTAAAAAATCCATTAAAAATCTATAAAAATCAATATTTTTATAGAATATTTCATATTATTTTCAAAATACATGAAACATTAAAAGCTCAGAAAAATGTGCTAAAATCGTATTTTATGCATATTTCGACGTTTTAGAGCGGTTTGAGTGCTTTTCTGGCAAAACTCATTTTAGCTAAAATACTTAGATTTTCACACTTTTAAATAGAATTTCTACTGCAATTAATTTATGGGAAATAAGCAAAATTTTATGATTTTCTTTTAGGAACTTACTCACAGGTATATTTTATCTAAAAAATAGTTTTCAGAAAATCCTTGAAAATGCCTTAATCGTCAAAAATGCAATAAAATAAGTTTTAAGCATTTTGAATATTATAATTATTTACATATTTTAAAAATCCATTAAAATCTATAAAAATCAATATTTTATAGAATATTTCATTTATTTTCAAATCATGAAACATTAAAAAGCTCAGAAAAATGTGCTAAATCGTATTTTATTGCATATTTCGACGTTTTAGAGCGTTTGAGTGTTGCATATTTCGACGTTTTAGAACGGTTTGAGATTTTTGAAAACTCATTTTTAGCTAAAATACTTAATTTTCACACTTTTAAATAAATTTCTCAATTAGAAATTTATGGGAAAAGTAACAAAATTTTATGATTTTCATTTAGGAAGCTACATAGGTATATTTTATCTAAAAATAGTTTTTCAGAAAATCCTAAATATGTCTTAAAATGTTAAAATCAATAAAATAAGTTTTATAGCATTTTAATATTATATAATTATTTCATATTTTTAAAAATCCTATTAAAATCTATAAAAATCAATATTTTTAAGAATATTTATATTATTTTCAAATATAATGAAACATTAAAAAGCTCAGAAAAATGTGCTAAAATCGTATTTTATTGCATATTTCGACGTTTTAGAGCGGTTTGAGTGCTTTCTGGCAAAACTCATTTTCAGCTAAAATACTTAATTTTCACATTTTAAATAGAATTTCTACTGCAATTGAAATTTATGGGAAAATAAGCAAAATTTTATGATTTTTTTAGGAAACTATTCAGGTATATTTTATCTAAAAAATAGTTTTAAAATCAGTTAAATTTGAATTAAAAATTCATAAAATAATTTATAATTTTAATATTATAAATTATTTACATATTTTTAAAAATCCATTAAAATTTAAAAATCAATATTTTTATAGAATATTTCATATTATTTGTAAAATACATGAAACATTAAAAGCTAGAAAATTGCTAAAATCATTTTATTGCATATTTCGACGTTTTAGAGGTTTGATGCTTTTGCTGGAAAAACTCATTTTAGCTAAAATACTTAGATTTTCACACTTTTAAATAGAATTTTCTGCAATTGAAATTTATGGAAAAGTAAGCAAAATTTTATGATTTTTTTAGATCTTACTATCAAGGTATATTTTATCTAAAAAATAGTTTTCAAAAATCCTGAAAATCTTTAAATCGTCAAAATCAATAAAATAAGTTTAAAGCATTTTAATTATAATTATTTAATATTTTTAAAAATCCATTAATACTAAATCTATTAAAAATCAATATTTTATAGAATATTTCATATTATTTTCAGAAAATACATGAAACATTAAAAAGCTCTAGAAAATGTGCTAAAACGTATTTTATTGCATATTTCGACGTTTTAGAAGTTTATCTTTTGAAACTCTTTTAAAATTAATTTTCCACTTTTAAATATTTCCTGAAATTTATGAAAATAACAAATTAGATTCTTAGAACTACTGGTTATTATTAAATGTTCAAATCTGAAAATCTTATGTCAATATATATATATTATTTAATATTTAAATATAATTATAAATCAATATTTATAGAATTTCAATATTTCGAAATAATGAAACATTAAACTAGAAATGTCTGAAAATGCCTAATCGTAAAATGCAATAAAATAAGTTTTAGCATTTTTATTATAATTATTTACATATTTTTAAAAATCCCATTGAAAATCTATAAAAATCAATATTTTATAGAATATTTCAATTATTTTCGAAAAATACATGAAACATTAAAAAGCTCAGAAAAATGTGCTAAAATCATTTTATGCATATTTCGACGTTTTAAGAGCGTTTGAGTGCTTTTCTGCAAAACTCATTTTTAGCTAAAATACTTAATTTTCATACTTTTAAATAAATTTACTGCAATTGAAATTTATGGGAAAAGTAAGCAAAATTTTATGATTTTCTTTTAGGAAGCTTACTCACAGGTATATTTTATCTAAAAAATAGTTTTCAGAAAATCCTGAAAATGCCTTAAATCGTCAAAAATGCAATAAAATCAAGTTTTATAGCATTTTTGAATATATATTAATTATTTACATATTTTTAAAATCTCATTAAAAATCTATAAAAATCAATATTTTTATAGAATATTTCATATTATTTTCGAAAAATACATGAAACATTAAAAAGCTCAGAAAAATGTGCTAAAATCGTATTTTATTGCATATTTCGACGTTTTAGAGCGGTTTGAGTGCTTTTCTGGAAAACTCATTTTTAGCTAAAATACTTACATTTTCACACTTTTAAATAGAATTTCTACTGCAATTGAAATTTATGGGAAAATAAGCAAAATTTTATGATTTTCTTTAGGAAGCTTACTCATAGGTATATTTTATCTAAAAAATAGTTTTCAGAAAATCCTGAAAATGCCTTAATCGTCAAAAATGCAATAAATCAAGTTTTATAGCATTTTGAATATTTATTAATTATTTACATATTTTAAAAATCCCATTAAAATCTATAAAAATCAATATTTTTATAGAATATTTCATATTATTTTCGAAAATACATGAAACATTAAAAAGCTCAGAAAAATGTGCTAAAATCGTATTCACTTTCACTCTGGTTTAGCTGCCCCCACGACCATTTACCAAGTCCTTAATGGTAGGGACGAGCTGGGGGCCAAAATTTTGTGATACCCCAAGGAGGCCTTCTCCCCTCCGATCACTAGCAGAATGACGTGCATGCCCAAGAGAACTTTCTCGTGTGTTCATAAGCGGACAGGAAGAGCTGGGAACGGGAGCAGGGCATGGATTTTGACCAAATTAATTGAGATTCCGTCAAAAAATGGGAAAAATAACGATAACAATTTGGTGAATAAAGTAATTATCAATGAAAATTCCTTGTAATGCATTGAAAAATTTCGTATCACAAAAAGTTTTGGTTTGATATATGAAACACATTCAAATGTACCGGTTTCTGCTGAAACTTTTGGTGATCGTTCAGACAGTGATAATAGTGGTGAAAATTTGTTCCCACCACAAAAAGGAGTGGTTTTGGGTCATTAGGGCAAAAAAACAGCTTTTCGTTTTTTCCCTGACCTATTTCTGTCCTTTCGGTTCCAAATCAGTGGGTACAACACAAGACCCTTTTCCCGGGCAGGAACAATTGCAAATTGATACTCTTTAATATAATAACCATCCTTGACCGAGGTTTCAAACCCCCACCCGTGGTATGGTTTGTTTGCAATCGTGTCATTACGGTTTAATTAATAGTTTACGTTTTTATGCCTAGATTACTTTGATGTCTCAGCGGCCGTACAACACACCATGTCTAATGCAGTGTTAAGTCTTATTGATTGATTAATTAATGGGGTTTTAAGCATACCTACTACACTAAGTTTTTGCTATATCAAGCGCGTTCATCACAGGTCAATAAGATTTATACCTTAATAGACTTAAAGTAATCTCTCATAGAGTCTAGTAGCTCGCCGGAGTCCCAAGGGTGGTTTGAGCCTAGCAGCTGGTTTGAATCTAGCTGGCTGGTCTCTCTTGCTGGAGTCTGGGTGCTGCTGGAGTCAGCTGCTGGCAGTCTGGGAGCTGGTTTAGTCTAGCAACTGGTTTGAGTCTGGGAGCTGGTTTGATCTTAAAGGGGGTTTGAGTCTGCCTGGCTGGAGTCCAAACTGCTGGCGGAGTCAGCTGCGGCGGTCTAGCAGCTGGTTTGAGTCAGCTGCTGGCTGGGTCCCAGCTTGGCTGGAGTCTAGCTCTGGCTGGGTCTTGGGCTGGTTTGGGGGTCTAGCTGCTGGCTGGAGTTTTGTGCTGGCTGGAGTGCTGCTGGCTGGAGTCTGCTGCTGGCTGAGTCGCAGCTGGTTTGAAAAAATCTTGACTGGTTTGAGTCCCAACGGGTGGTTTGAGTCTAGCTGCTGGCTGGAACAGCACTGGAAATCCCCCCCCTGGCTGGAGTCTGCACTGGTTTTAGTCTAGCTGCTGGCTGGGTCCAAACTGCTGGCTGGAGTCTATCTGCTGGCTGGAGTCTGCAGCTGGTTTGAGTCTAGCTGCTGGCTGGAGTCCCAGCTGCTGGCTGGGTAGCACTGGTTGAGTCTAACGGGGGGTTTAGTCCCGCTGGTTTTAACCCAAACTGCCCGGCTGAGTCTACAGCTGGTTTGAAGGTCTAGCAGCGGTTTGAGTCTGGGACTGGTTTGAGTCTAGCTGCTGGCTGGAGTCACAGCTGTTTGAGTCCTAACGGGTGGTTGGTCTAGCTGCTAGCTGGAATCCCTTTTTGGCGAGTCTAGCAGCTGGTTTGAAATCCGCAACTGGTTGAGTTTAGCAGCTGGTTTGGGGTTCTTGGGTGGTTTGAGTCCAGCAGCTGGTTTGAGGGCTGGGGTGCCCGGCTGGAGTCTGGGAGTTGGCTGGGGTCCAGCAGCTGGTTGGAAATCTAGCAACTGGCCGGGTCCCCCCAGCTTTGGGTTTGGGTCTAAAAAAATTGGCGGGTCTAGCAGCTGGTTGGGGTCTAGCAACTGGCCGGAGTCTGGGAACTGGTTTTAGTCCAGCTGGCCGAGTCTAACTGCTGGGAGTCTGGGCCCGGCGAGTCAACTGCTGGGGTCTTGCTTTTTTTGGGGGATCTAGCTGCTATCCGGGTCCAAACTGCTGGCGGGTCTTTGCTGCTGGCCGGATCAACTGGCGGAGTCTGCAGCTATCCGTCCCGGGAACGGCCGAATCCCAAGCTGGCGGAGTCTAGCAGCTGGCCCGGGTCCCGGGGGCTGGCCGGGTCCGGGAGCTGGGCCCGGGGTTTAGCAGCTGGCCCCGGGGTCTAACAGCTGGCCGAGTCGTGCTGGCCGGAGTCCCAGCTGGGACTGGCCCATCGCTGCTGGCCGGAATTGGCTGGCCCAAGTCTAGCTGCTGGCCGGGCCTAGCTGCTGGCCCCGGGTCTAGCAGCTGGCCGAGTCTGCTGCTGGCCCGGGGTCTGGGTTTCTGGCTGGAGTCTAGCTGCGGCTGGAGTCTGGCTGGCTGGGTCTCGCAGCTGGCTGGAGTCTAGCAGCTGGCTGGAGTCAGCTGTCTGAGTCCAGCAGCTGGCTGGAGTCCCAGCAGCTGGCTGGAGTTTAGCCGGCTGGAGTCCCCCAGCTGGCGGAGTCTAGCAGTTAGCCAAAATCCCGCAGCTGGTTGGGGTCAACTGGCCGGTCCCAGCAGCTGGTTGAGGGCCAGCTGGGCCCGGGGTCACTTGTCCGGGTCTAGCAGTTGGCCGAGTCCCAGCTGGCCGGAGTCTGGGAACGGCGGAGTCCAAAAAGCTGACCGGAGTCAGCAGCTGGCGGGAGTCAGCAGCTGGCTGAACCCCAGCAGCTGGCTGGAGTCTAGCAGCTGGCTGGAGTCTACCCTTTGGCCCTTGGGAGTCTAGCAGCTGGCTGGAGTCTAGCAGCTGGGGTCTCCCCAAATACTCCTCTTGTTGTTTCACATTTAGTTAACTTAGTATGTCATTTATGATAATTTTTAAATTTTTTCATTTGTGAATTCACTAATAAATGACGGCTTTGTTTTTGGGGAAAAAATTGTCAATTTCTGTCATTGTTTGCCGCAACTTAAAATAGAACGTGTTGTGTCTGCCCCCCCAAAGATTCGTGCCGACTCTCATGCAGCCGTGTTAAATGATCTGGTCTGCCCCTTAAAAAAAATTCCGTGCGGGACTCTCCTTCAGCCGTGTTAAATGATCTGGTCCCCCCTTAGAAAAATTCCTGCCCACTCTCATGCAGCCGTGTTGTAAGTCTGGTCTTGCCTCCTGCAGTCATACATAAAATGTGAATGACACTGGCTCGTGTATGTAAATACTTGTGAAATATAGTCGCATTCCTCTTCGAAAAATGGGGTTATCCCATGTGTTTTAGAAGAAGTCAATAATTGTAAATGTAATGGTGATACCGAAAACTGGGGAAAAAGGGCTCTTGGAAAGTTCTAAAAAATAAAATTTTAAAATTTTCAAGTGTCTTTTTCCAGTCCAATACAAAGAATAATGGTGGAGATCAGAAGGGTTTGAGGATTTCTCCCATGGTGAAGATCTTCACTATGCGACTAATTACCTCCAGTACAAATTATCATGGGACTATTACTCAAACTCCCCCGTCTTCATAAAGGAAATATTACCTCAAACCCCCTGTCTTCATCATGGGACTGATTACCTCAAACTCCTACTGATTTTCCCCCATTCTTCTTTGTATTGGACTGATGAAGCCCAATGGTGGGGAGCGTATCCACAATAAAGCTACCTAAATGCTGCACATGTGTCTAATTTATCAACTTGTCGCTTTTCTGAACTATTTATCTAGTTCTTTTCCACTCGATGACGACGCTTCTGTTAGTGTCAAATAATACATCGCGGGTTTCCTGTAAAATTTAAAGGTTAGTTTTTGGTTGCCTGTATCTATTGTCCCGTTCTTCTTCGAGAGTGAATTTAATGGGTAGCACAATGCTGATGCTGAGTCTTCTAGGATGGACACCAAAAATAGCATCTACATGCAATAGTGCATGATATGGAGTATCGACAAGTTGTAGATGAAAGACACAAGAGACACACACAAGCCACCATCTCGCTGCATGGTACCAGGTAGCACGTAGCGAGATGGTAGTAACAATAGCACAGTACTGAGATTGGTGTGATTTGAGGTTAGATAAATACATGGGTGGGTGTGGGTGGGTGTGAGTTGGACCTGACTAGCTTGTGCTACTAGGTCTTATGCCGTGCTCCTTCCTTAAATGGAAGTGACCTGCCTAGGTGGTCATTGGCCTAAGCCGGGGAGTGACATGGACCTGCCTCGCATGGGTCAGTAGGCCTGCTGCAGTGTTCTTTCTTATGTTCTTAAGGGCCAGTAGGACTGTTTCAGTTCTTCTCTATACATTGTTCTCACGTGTCACTTAACAGCCGTCTACGAAAGAGTACAATATCCTTTAAATATCAATGGTGTTAAGTAGGCAAGTGGTCCCTCGGTTTTCGTCGATAATTCTTTCCAGAAGGCTGTTCGAGCGCCGTTACCGAACGAATTTGTTCCCATAAGGACGAATGTAAATTAGATTAGTCGTTTCAGACCCCCAAAAATACACTTACATAATTGTTCGAGTTGGGAGCTGTACGAAAACCGAGGGTCCACTGTATATTAATAAGATACAATATGTGATTTACTGCATTTTATTGAGGAGACGTTTTGTCCATCAGTGACATTATTCCTTTTTGATAAAGGTGGTCAGGAGCCTAGATACGCTGTAATGGCATTACTTCTGAAAGATTGTCTTACTGACAGTAACTTGAGCGGCCTCTATACACTTTCGTCTGTGTAAGTCTCCTTCCCGAAAGACTGTCCTGGCCTCACTGAACTTCGTACAGTGTTCTACATCTTCTCTGTGTACATCTTATCACACACCCACATGGTATTATGTATACTCTTACGCTAGTGTCAGAGTCACTCTTGAGTGTTTGCGTCATGTTCTTAATGGAACTACAAAAGTTAGTGGCAATTAAAGAAAAAGTATTTTTTAACTTATTAAAAGACGAAACGTCCTCCAAATAAAGTTTGTGCAACTTATTGTGTCATTTTAAACTATTAATACACATTTATAAGAAAATGTTTCGAGCCTTGATCACTTCTAGAAGTGATCAAGGTCCCAGGACCGAAATATTTCCTAATAAATTACTCACGAGTCTTTCTAAACCAATGTGTGGGTATCAATTACCAAGGTTTATACCATACAACACGTACACGACACAAACCTGTTATAATGCTGGGGATTAGACGTCTGATACGATCTAATTCCTCTTATTTCAAGTAAAAGTTACCTAACACGGCACTGATAGGTGAGCTCATAGCTGTGTTAAATAAAAGGACACAAATGCAACTAATGTGACATTTTATTGTGGCAACGTTTCGCTCTCCAGGAGCTTTGTCAAGCCGTTACAAGCAATACATGGACACAGGTATACATAGGCTCAGAGTGAGGTGTAATACTAGTGGTGGTAGAAGTAGTAGTGATATAAGTTGTAGTAGTAGTTGTAATGCAATAAGGTTGAACAATCAACTTGCACATGAGTAAAAGGTGATAAAAACAATTACTTAGGTAGTATTAAAACAGGTTAGACAAATATTTCTGTAGGAGGTTGGAATAGAGAAGACCTGTAGCAGTGTTCCACATCCGTGAAGTGCTTGTGTAGTAGGAGAGACTATGTGATGGTAGGGTTTACTGTTTTCAGGAGGATTCTTGCTAAGACTTCAGAGATGGTGAAGCTGCCTTTGTTTTGTTTAATTGTGTTAGAAACAGCGATAAGTGCTGATTCAAGGCACTTGCGTCTACGGAAATAAGTTTCTTTGATTACTAATCGGGCATCTTTGAATTTCATGAGATGATTGGCGTTGTTCAGGTTATCGTTCCTACATGCATTAATGTGTTCTTTGAGGCGTGTTTCAAGGTTTCTTGCCGTTTCTCCTACATAAATCCTGTCGCAGCCTCCACAGGGTATAGTGTAAACCACCGCGTTGACTGGTTCATGGTGCTTGGATTTTGTCCTGGTTAGATCCTTTATAGAATTGCTGGAAGCGATGGCGACTCTAGTGTTAGATTTAGCAAGTACTTTAGAAATGTTGGATGCAACCTGGCTGTTGGGAAGAATTATAACTTTGTTTGGAGTGGTGTTGACGCGTGGAGAATTAATGATCTGAAGAGCTCTTTTCTTGCAATCTTTGATGAAGAAGGAAGGAAAATGTAAATTAGTGAAGGTTTGGTGAATGTATGTACATTCCTCGTCAAGAAACTCAGGACTACAAATTCGGTAAGCTCTTAGGAAAAATCCGATGATGACGCCTCTTTTGGTCTTAGTATCTTGACTGGAATAGAAGTGTGTGAGATCATTTTTATTTGTAGGTTTCCGGTAAACTTGAAATCTTAGGTTGTTATCTACTTTGTGGATGAGGACGTCTAGAAAGGGTAGCTTGTCATTGGACTCTTCTTCTAGTGTTACCTGGATCGCCGGTTCAACTGCGTTGAGCTTTGCCTGAAGATTCCGTAGCTATCACAAATTATTATTATTAGAGTCAAAACTAAGCGCTAAGCCCACAAGGGTATTACAGCGCTGCAGCTGTCCCAAAATACTGGCTATGCAAGCTTTCCTAATGTTCAAACAGCTATAGCTGAAGCAAAGGTCAATGAGGTTTAACACAATACAGAGTGCTTGCGTGGTTGCTACCTAGACTGCTTGCGTGGTTGCTACCTAGACTGCTTGCGTGGTTGCTACCTAGTCTGCTTGCGTGGTTGCTACCTAGACTGCTTGCGTGGTTGCTACCTAGACTGCTTGCGTGGTTGCTACCTAGACTGCTTGCGTGGTTGCTACCTAGACTGCTTGCGTGGTTGCTACCTGTCTGCTTGCGTGGTTGCTACCTAGTCTGCTTGCGTGGTTGCTACCTAGACTGCTTGCGTGGTTGCTACCTAGACTGCTTGCGTGGTTGCTACCTAGACTGCTTGCGTGGTTGCTACCTAGACTGCTTGCGTGGTTGCTACCTAGACTGCTTGCGTGGTTGCTACCTAGACTGCTTGCGTGGTTGCTACCTAGTCTGCTTGCGTGGTTGCTACCTAGTCTGCTTGCGTGGTTGCTACCTAGACTGCTTGCGTGGTTGCTACCTAGTCTGCTTGCGTGGTTGCTACCTAGTCTGCTTGCGTGGTTGCTACCTAGACTGCTTGCGTGGTTGCTACCTAGTCTGCTTGCGTGGTTGCTACCTAGACTGCTTGCGTGGTTGCTACCTAGTCTGCTTGCGTGGTTGCTACTTAGACTGCTTGCGTGGTTGCTACCTAGTCTGCTTGCGTGGTTGCTACCTAGACTGCTTGCGTGGTTGCTACCTAGTCTGCTTGCGTGGTTGCTACTTAGACTGCTTGCGTGGTTGCTACCTAGTCTGCTTGCGTGGTTGCTACTTAGACTGCTTGCGTGGTTGCTACCTAGTCTGCTTGCGTAGTTGCTACTTAGACTGCTTGCGTGGTTGCTACCTAGTCTGCTTTGCGTGGTTGCTACTTAGACTGCTTGCGTGGTTGCTACCTAGTCTGCTTGCGTGGTTGCTACCTAGACTGCTTGCGTGGTTGCTACCTAGTCTGCTTGCGTGGTTCCTACCTAGACTGCTTGCGTGGTTGCTACCTAGTCTGCTTGCGTGGTTGCTACTTAGACTGCTTGCGTGGTTGCTACCTAGTCTGCTTGCGTAGTTGCTACTTAGACTGCTTGCGTGGTTGCTACCTAGTCTGCTTTGCGTGGTTGCTACTTAGACTGCTTGCGTGGTTGCTACCTAGTCTGCTTGCGTGGTTGCTACCTAGACTGCTTGCGTGGTTGCTACCTAGTCTGCTTGCGTGGTTCCTACCTAGACTGCTTGCGTGGTTGCTACCTAGTCTGCTTGCGTGGTTGCTACCTAGTCTGCTTTCGTGGTTGCTACTTAGACTGCTTGCGTGGTTGCTACCTAGTCTGCTTGCGTGGTTGCTACCTAGACTGCTTGCGTGGTTGCTACCTAGTCTGCTTGCGTGGTTGCTACCTAGACTG
>WNWK01049578.1:0-13153 GCA_009830355.1 Cherax destructor
AGCAACTTTATTTTGAATCTTGTCTTTTAAACATATCCGGAGGTATCCTTGTAATATCTGCTGTTTCCAACCCTAATACTCAAATTCAAATTCAAATTCAAATTCTTTATTTCATGTAATATACAAGGTGGGGTGTACTTATAATTATACATTAGAGTAGATATTACAAGATGGCCAATAATATGCCTAGGTATGCCTAGGCTTTTCAGGCAGTCTTATGATAGGTCTTACTCAATAGCTACACAATGATTATACAGATAGTAAGGTTAGGTAATTGTAGTGATTAACTAGGTTTACAAAATTTAGGTACTGGAATTTAAACATTTAAGAATTCAACAATTAGTATAAGAAGTTAGCAATTAGTTTATATATTAATGATAAAGGTGATGTATTGGCATAATATATTTTCTATATTGGAGTGTCTTAGGCAAATTTATGACTAGCTTAAGTATTATGAAGCAATAGTTGTATTAGAATTTTGGTTAGTACTGTGCAAATTAAGGGGAATCACAGATATCGATAAGTGTATTTTGCTGTGGTTAGTACTGTGCAAATTAAGGGGAATCACAGATATCAATAAGTGTATTTTGCTGTGGATACGTGCAAGATAAAGTAGTTTTCATGTGGTTAGCTACCGGTTGGGTGCGTAAGTGAGATAAGATGTTTGTTTCCACAAACACCCATACCTCTATAATCTATCAGTTTAAATCCTAGACAAGTCTCCAATGACCCCCTCAAACGAATTGGCTAATGCCACCACTCCAGCCCCAGAGAGATGAACCCCATCCCTTGCATACATATCACGTTTGCCATAGAATTTGTCCCAGTTATCAATGAATGGAATTGCAAGTTTATTGCAGTACCTGTCTAGCCAGCAATTTATACAAATTGCCTTAGACATCCATTCATTCCCCACTCTCTTCTAGGCAAATGCTACATATGTTTGGGACCCCTCCCTTAGACCTAACTACTTCTATGGCTGACCTATACTTATCTATTAGCTCCTGTCTTCTGCCCTTCCCAATGTCATTTCCACCAGCACTAAGACAGATAATGGGCTTGTTCCCATTACCAGACATAATATTATCCAACAAGCTGACTTTGTCACCAACTCCCGCTCCTGGGAGGCACACCCTCTGTCTGACCTTCCTATCTCTGTTACAAAAAGCACGGTCCATATATCTTACCTGAGAGTCTCCCACAATCAGAATATTCTTACCTTGATTAGCAGTGGAGTCAGTGGTACCTTTAACCTTACTAACCACTGAAGTACACTCGTCTTGGAGAACAGAGAATCGATTTCCTACCTTCATATCTTCTCTATTAACCTTCCTTATCTTCTTTCTTCCTGAATTGTGAACCACTTGCCAGTTAAAGCGGCTGCCACTCTCACTGTTGGTAACCATTTCCTCCTCACCAGCACCAACCATCTCACACTCACTCCCAAACCCTCCTAGGCGAAGCTTCAGCCTCCTATTTTCCTCCTGAAGAAGTAGAACCTCCTTCTTCAACACTTCAACCTGAGATTCTAAAACACTGCAGTGAGCCATGTGCTCGGTAAGACCCCACGCTAAATTCCCAGACAGCTTAGGACAGGTATGACCACACGTGACCACTGACCTCAGACGATGTAACATCCCCCCAATGAAAAGCAGGGGTGCCACTGGCACGTTGATAGACAACACAATAAGTGTCAGGGGCCCAAGACTGTTCAACTGCCTCCCAGCATACATTAGGGGGATTACCAATAAACCCCTGGCTGTCTTCAAGCAGGCACTGGACAGGCACCTAAAGTCGGTACCTTACCAGCCAGGTTGTGGTTCGTACGTTGGACTGCGTGCGGCCAGCAGTAACAGCCTTGTTGATCAGGCCCTGATCCAACATGAGGCCTGGTCACAGACCGGGCCGCAGGGGCGTTGACCCCTGGAACTCTCTCCAGGTAAACTCCAGATCTGGTCACAATTATGACCAAGTCACAAAGGTAATGAGCTCAAGGTAGAGCTGGTCACACTCATGATAAGTTACAAAGGTAATGAACTCCAGGTAGAGCTAGTCACAATCATGACAGTTACAAAGGTAATAAATCATAAACATGTCCATACATGGTTACAATCATGAACAAATTACAGAGTAATGAGCAATTAACAAACATTCTAGGGAATGCATCCATTGCCCCAACAACAGATGTTGCTAGGTGCCTGTCCCTCTTCGGCAGGACAGCCAGACAGCCTTTGCAAACAGCAGCAGGTTGAGCCAGGATCTGCTGCTTGCAGGAGAACCATCGACCCTTCCCAAGAGGTCCAAGAGGTCAGCGACTCCGGTATCATCCCGAGGAGAGCTGCCCTTGGGACGTGTCAACGTCCTGGTGGACGCCAATTTGATTTGCAGATCCCAGGCCCTCTGTCTGCTGGGAGGGCCTGTTGGTTGTTCCCACCTGGAGCCCTCCGGGTGCCCAGACATCCACCATGCGCTCGTATGTTGAAGGTTGAGGAACTGAGTGCACACTGCCTGTGGCACACCTGACAGCTGCCTCACAGTCAAACTCCATGGCACTGTCCCTGCAGTGGAAGGTCCCGTGAGCCCGGCACACCCTGTGCAATCGTTGACATCGTGGGCTGGGAGGAAGAGTACCCTTTACAGTTGGGGTGGTGCTGGTAGTTGGGTGTGTGAGGCGCAAAGGTGAGGGTTATGAGAGAGTCACTGTTTACTACACATGGGGCAGCCCGGGAAGGGGGTGAGGGCACTTCCTACACATTGATTGCGCACTGTTGTTTACACTGTCCTGCCTATAACAAACACAACATTTATTTGTTTCCCATGCACATCTTGAAAGATATGGGCATGTGACTCCCCAAAACCAGTGTTCCCTTCATCTTCACCCACACACCCCGCCCCTCACCCCCGGCTGCTTGGGAAAGGAGGCACTTTCTGGTCCTGCCTGACTTGGACACTCTACCTGGAGTCTACCTGGAGAGAATTCCAGGGGTCAACGCCCCCGCGGCCCGGTCTGTGACCAGGCCTCTTGTTGGACCAGAGCCTGATCAACCTCACAAACCTCACAAACTGCACAACACTTCCATTATTTACACTGAGACGATGCACTGGGATGTCCTGTCGCTGCTTTGGAATCTTCCCAGAGCATTCACACTGAGTTCTGTTCAGTCGAGACCTGGTCACCCTTTTTTGATCAGGAACTATCCTTGAAAATCCTTGAGCTAGCCCTCCCAAACGCCCTGCCATGTCGGCTACCAGTGAGAGTGCGGCCCTTTGCAGATGACACCTGAATCTGCATGTTCAGAACTACTAAATGCCTCAAATGATGTAGTTGAAGTATTAGAAGTAAAGATCGAGAATCAAAACCTGGTCATTGTGGTTGTATACAAGCCTCCGGATGCAACGTCTCAACAATTCCAGGAACAGCTTCTGAAAATTGACCACTGTCTGGAAAATCTTCCAGCTCCTGCCCCCAACATCTTGCTCCTGGGGGATTTCAACCTAAGGCACCTAAAATGGAGGAACATTGCAAACAATGTGGTAGCAGAGATAACACCAGGAGGCAGCTCAGATGAAAACTCGCACACGCATGAACTTTTAAATCTCTGCACCAAATTCACCTTAAACCAGCAAATAGTAGAGCCCACAAGATTAGAGAATACGCTGGACCTCATCTTCACCAACAATGATGATATGATATGAAATGTCATCATATTAAAAACAATATACTCAGATCACAACATAATAGAGGTCCAGACATGCATGCGGGAGCCCCAGATCAACAAAATGTGATCAGCCCGAGGAGCCTTCTCCAAATTCAACTTCAAAAACAAAAACATAAGGTGGGACCAATTAAACCAAGTCCTAAATGATATAAACTGGGAAGATTGCCTAAGCATCACGGATCCTAACCTATGTCTAGAACAAATTAACTCTGTTGCACTTGAGGTTTGCTCAAGGCAAATTCTCTTAAGGAAAAGGAGGAGAAGATGCAAACTAGAAAGAGAGGCGCTCCCTATACAGGCGAAGGCAAAGAATAACAGAGCGGCTACAAGAGGCCAATATATCTGAAATACGAAGGGAGACACTAGTCAGAGAAATAGCAAACATCGAATTAAAACTACATGAATCTTAAAGGAATCAAGAAACGCAGGAAGAACAAAAAGCCATAAATGAAATTGAAAGAAACCCAAAGTATTTCTTTTCTTATGCAAAATCAAAGTCGAGAACAACAACCAGTATTGGGCCCCTACTTAAACAGGATGGGTCATACACAGATGACAGCAAGGAAATAAGTGAGTTACTTAAGTCCCAGTATGACTCAGTTTTTAGCGAGCCGCTAACTAGACTGAAAATCGAAGACCTAAATGATTTTTATGAGAGTGCCACAGAACTTGACAGACGCATGCCTATCCGACATCACCCCGATGCCAAATGACTTCGAAAAGGCAATAAATGACATGCCCATGCACTCCACTCCAGGCCCAGACTCGTGGAACTCCGTGTTCATCAAGAACTGCAAAAGCCCCTATCACATGCTTTTAACATCCTATGGAGAGGAGCATGGACACTGGGGTCGTCCTGCAGTTACTAAAAACAACAGACATAGCCCCACTCCACAAAAGGGCATTACAGCAATAGCAAAGAACTACAGACCAATAGCGCTAACGTCCCATATCATAAAAATCTTTGAAAGGGTTCTAAGAAACAAGATCGCTACTCATCTTGATACCCATCAATTGCACAACCCAGGGCAGCATGGGTTTAGAGCAGGCCACTCCTGTCTGTCCCAACTACTGGACCACTACGACAAGGTCCTGGATGCACTAGAAGACAAACAGAATGCAGATGTTATATACACAGACTTTGCAAAAGCCTTTGACAAGTGTGACCATGGTGTAATAGCACACAAAATGCGTGATAAAGGAATAACAGGAAAAGTTGGTAGATGGATCTATAATTTCCTAACAAGTAGAACACAAAGAGTAGTAGTCAACAGAGTAAAGTCTGAGGCAGCTACTGTGAAAAGCTCTGTTCCACAAGGCACAGTACTCGCTCCCATCCTGTTCCTCATCCTCATATCGGACATAGACAGGGATATAAGCCACAGTGCTGTGTCTTCCTTTGCAGATGACATCCGAATCTGTATGACAGTGTCCACCGTTGAAGACACTGCAAGACTCCAAGCAGACATAAACCAAATCATTAAATGGGCTGCAGAAAACAATATGAAGTTCAATGATGAAAAATTTTAATTACTCAGATACGGAAAACGTTAAGAAATTAAAATCTCATCGGAGTACAAAACAAATTCCAACCACACAATAGAGCGAAAAACTAATGTCAAAGACCTGGGAGTGATCATGTCAGAGGATCTCACCTTCAAGGACCATAACACCGTAGTAATTGCATCTGCTAGAAAAATGACAGGATGGATAATGAGAACCTTCAAAACCAGGGATGCCAAGCCCATGTTGACACTTTATAGATCGCTTGTTCTATCTAGGCTGGAATTTTTCCAAACTTGCACACGAACATCACTCCCTACGAAAGCAAAAGACTCGGCAGGCGATGTAACGTCCCCCAATGAAGAGCAGGGTGCCACTAGCACGTTGAAGGACAACACAATAAGTGTCAGGGGCCCAAGATTGTTCAACTGCCTCCCAGCATACATCAGGGGATTACCAACAGACCCTGGCTGTCTTCAAGCAGGCACTGGACAGGCACCTAAAGTCGGTACCTGACCAGCCGGGCTGTGGTTCGTACGTTGGACTGCGTGCAGCCAGCAGTAACAGCCTGGTTGATCAGGCTCTGCTCCAACATGATGCCTGGTCACAGACCGGGCCGCAGGGGCGTTGACCCCTGGAATTCTCTCAGGTAAACTCCAGGTAATAGGAGAGTGGGCGGGGCTAATATGGCCTGAGAACTAATCAGGAGCCTTCTCTGGCTTTCTCGGATAAGAAGTGCTGACGGGATAAATTACGATGTAGAGGCCAACACACAGCAGCCAACAAATTGCTGTTTTCTTACGCTAATATCAATAATAATGTTTATTTACTTACTAAAATTGATCTATTATGACATAAGGCGACATATTAATAGCATAGAAACATGAAAAACACACCAGAATAAATATTAGGTGGCATAATATGACGGTCTATCGGCTGGTAGTGGGAGGGTAAGTTCGCCCATAAGAATTATTTTTCCCATTCTCACATTCTTTTATGAGAAAAACGGATCTAGTGATGGTAAACTGTAGTATACACTCATATATGATGAAAACAGTGGAAAAAACAAGTATTTTTCAGGATTTTTTTTTTCCGACTACTCGGGCTGCCGCGCGCTTCGGCCATTATCTCGGAAGTAAGTTATTTACCTTTTGAGGGCAAACAATGATTAATAATGAAAGAATTGACGTGATTTTCACAATAAACATAGAAGAATGATTGCTTTACAAGATAGTGCGTACCTTTTTGAAGTGTCCCAAATATTTTCAGATTTGTGTGGGGATAAAAGTCCGATATTTTGCTAAATGTCAAGCAACCTACAAACTGTATTTTTTTTAGAATGAACATAATCTTTATTACAGAATTGGTACACGCTACACGATGGACTTAGAAGTGTTCCATCAGCAGGAAGTGTCAAAACAACTTTCCCAACTACCACTTCGGCCTAGATCTCTTTTAAGTGGAATTTTTAGGAATTTTCAGTAAATCTTGCGTGCTTCATTTGCTTTTTGGCCGATTTTATTGAAACTTCGTCACAGCTCCTTCTATATAAGCTTCTAATAGTACACCAAAAATGAGCGCAATCGGTAAACTAATAAAAAGTTGAGTCATTTCTGATAGGCGCCCATAAGTCCAACAGTTATGTATCTTTGACGTTTGTACTCCAGAACCTGTAAGTGTTATTCCATTTTCTTGTTATTTTATTTCTTGTTAAATATCTTGTGCATATATTTTTTTTCTTTATTCATGTTGAGTGTTTGAACAAGTTCACTCTTAAGTTAGGTTAGAGTCAGTGTTCTTAGTGAATTGTTTTAGTAATTGTTTCATTAAGTATCTTGTTGATTGCAATTAAGAGTAAGAGTGTTCAAACTAATTCATTTCTAATATCTTTGTTTCTTGTGTTGCAAAATTTTTCCCCAGTGCAATTTTATTGACTATTGATAATCCCTGCAACTGATTTTGTGAAATTTAACTTTTGCAATATTCAATTTTGCTTTCATCAATTTTTTTTGTTTACTTATGTGTTCAAGTAATATGTTATTCTTCTAAGAGTAATAAGTAATACTTTAGTGAACTTTTCTCAGTGATTTAAGGGGTAAAGTTACTTTAATTGTTGCCAGTGAATAATTTAATTGTTTTGTGCAATTCTCCTTTTTAGTGATGTGTTTCATCAGATTGTTGCTCTTGCCATAAGCATTATTGAAATTCCTATAATTATTTTTAATTGATTTTTTTTTATTTGTTGCAATTTTTGTTGAAATTAAAAGTAAAGAAAACTCACCTTGCAGTTATTTCAAGTTAAAGTAAGATATTTTTTTCATATTAATGTGTTAATTTTTCTTGCCAAGTCAGTTTCCTGTGAGTTATCTTTTCTTTAGAGTGTTTATTGTGCAATTCTTGTTACTATGTAAGAATAGGTAAAATCATTAATACCAGTTAAGCTATATTGTGCTGTATACTTCCTTTTATTATTTCTTTTAAATTCTTGTTCATTTGCCTTAAATCATGTCTCAAGTAAATTCATGCAATAATGATGTGTGGGCTGCTACTCACAGCTATAATGATAATGATGTGTGGGCTGCTACTCACAGCTATAATGATAATGATGTGTGGGCTGCTACTCACAGCTATAATGATAATGATGTGTGTGCTGCTACTCACAGCTATAATGATAATGATGTGTGTGCTGCTACTCACAGCTATAATGATAATGATGTGTGGGCTGCTACTCAGAGCTATAATGATAATGAATCAGTAAAAAGTTTTCATAGTCCCTTAATGACTGAAAGACAGTATCTAGCTTTTGAGCAATGTGTTTGTTCTCCCAGCTTGCATCAGAGAATTGTCACAGTGATGCGGAATGTGAGCGTTCAGATGCCTAGAGTGTCTGAGGACACTCAGACTACCTTGAGTACTGAGCCTATCCTTGCAATGTCGCTAGTTCAAGTAGTAGTTCCTCTCCAGGGGATGCTTTGTTGAAGAAAGACTACTTGAAATGAATTATTCCATCTCTCGCAATTGCAGAAAGCCATTTCTGTTGCTAGTGTATTAACTAGAGTGCCAGTTGTTGTCACTCGTGTTCCAGATAGTGATCTTATCCCAGTTAACAGTAAATCCTTTGAAGAGTACAGTGTCGTGTGTCGAGCAATTATTACCTGCAGTAAGAGATAGTGAGAGCCGTTCTCCTTTGCTCATACTTTGTGTTATTGAGTTACCTATTTCAACCAGGGAGAGTTCAATCCACTCCACCGAGCCTGTTTATTCCTTCAGTAGGAAAGTGATTATAAGTTAATCAACTCCACCGAGTTTGTTCATTCCTTCAGTAGAAAAGTGATTATAAGCCTTGAACTAAAGATAGAAAATCAGAAAATTCAGTTTTAAACTGAAGTTATTGACTGTGTGTTTTGTTATCAGATTTCCAGTATCCAGTAAGACCTTTGTGTGTTCAAGCTCCCTCCGAGTTCTGAGATTTAGCAGTATGACCCGTGCACGCTGAGTATATTTCTGTTAAAATATCTTTTTGTAATTATATTTATTCTTCCTCAGAATCTGTAGAGTGCATGAATACAGATCGATCGAGCAATTTTATCAGTTGAAATTGTATAATAACATGTAATGCATTACATATTATATTAAGAGAGACCCCTAACAAATTAAATCAAGAACCATTACTTCAAGAATTGTGATAGTAGATCAGTTATTACTATCCATTCAGTTGATTCTATCCTGTTATAATTTCTTGATTAGTTATAAGTTATAATATGAGCTATTGTATAGACTCACCCCAGTACCACCTACCTGTTCAATCTAAAGAGTTGTATTGTATGCTGAGACGTCATACGTAACATGGCCAAGCTGTTAATAATATGTATACACTTGTGTAGTGTATTATAAGTAATCCTAGCTGTTATTTGTCTGATCCCTTGTTACATGTGACGTCAGAGGCCCACACTTGTGGGACGTTTTCCCAGCGTCCAGTCTCAGACCTTGGAAGTATGTATGCCTATCAGGTGGTTGAAGTACCTCTCCTCACAGACTCCGTTAATATACCAGTAACCATTTAACGAGTTTTTCCCCTTGTCCACCTTTATCTCCACGAACCCTTTACGATAACTGCACATTTCAAGGCAGGTGAAATTGCTGACCTAGAAAATGTGCAGAGAACCTTCACGGCACGCATAACTGCAATAAACCACCTCAATTACTGGGAACGTTTGAAGATCCTAAACCTGTATTCCTAGAACGCAGGCGGGAGAGATACATTATTATATACACGTAAAATTTCAAGGATTAGTACCAAACTTGCACACGAGAGTCACTCCCTACGAAAGAAAAAGACTCGGCAGACGATGTAACATCCCCAATGAAAAGCAGGGTGCCACTAGCACGTTGAGAGACAACACAATAAGTGTCAGGGCCCAAGACTGTTCAACTGCCTCCTGATGTATTCAGGGGATTACCAACAATCCTCTGGCTGTCTCAGCAAGCACTGGACACGACCTAAAGTCAGTACCTGACCAGCCAGGCTGTAGTCCGTAAGTTGGACTGTGCGGCCAGCAGAAACAGCCTGGTTGATCAGGCTCTGATCCAACATGAGGCATGGTCACAGACTGGGCCGCAAGCGTTGACCCCTGAACTCTCTCCAGATATACAGTGTCCACCGTTGAAGACACTGCAAGACTCCAAGCAGACATCAACCAAATCTTTAAATGGGCTGCAGAAAAACAAGATGAAGTTCAATGATGAGAAAATTTTAATTACTTGATGTGGAAAACGTGTGAAATTAAAATCTCACGGAGTATAAAAATTCCAACCACAATAATAGAGCAAAACTAATGTCAAATACCTGGGAGTGATCATGTCAGAGGAGCTGACCTCAAGGACCAAAAATTTTAGGGATCTGTTAGAAAAATGACAGGGATGGATAATGAGAACCTTCAAACCAGGGATGTTTTGGGAGAATTAATTGACCTTTCAGGAGGTGACATTGCTGACCTAGAAAATGTGAACTCACAGCACACATAATCAAAAAAACCCCCCCTCATTAGGAACGCTTGGAGTTCAAACCTTACTCCTTTTGAAAATAAGGAAAAAACATTTTATATAACACTTGGAAAACTTTGAGGGGTTAGTACCAAACTTGCACACGAAATGTTATCATCTCTGCCTTTGTTGTGTTATTAGTGGTCTGAGATGAGTTATTGATGTAGAGCCCATGCGGGGGGGGTTCCCCTAGGGGAGTAGGGGTTTTGGGGGAGGAAAGGGGTTTAAAGGGGCTGGTTGTGGAACATAGTACCGATCTTGGATAGGGATTCAAGGTCTTTGAGACTTTCTGAGATTTGTTGTATATGTGTCTGAAATTTGAGTCCACTTAAGATGGATTCCAAAATTTTCCTCTGTGAGTTTTGTATAGGGACCCATCATTATGTTAAGTGGCGTTTGTAGTTTGTTTCAAACTGGATAAAATAGGTTTTTTCAATGAGATGTTTGTTGTCATCATCCAGGTAGATATTTTCTGCAATTCAGTATTATGTTGCTAGTGTGTCTGGGCTTAAAAAATAACGATGTAGTGTCATCTCAAAAATAAGGGGTTTTAGTAGGGGTTTGGGGGGCAATTTTTTTGGGGAGGGGGATTAATGTAAAAGAAAAGAGGCCAGAACATCTTTTGGGACACCTACTGTAATAGTTTGTGGTAGAGCTTGGGCCCATTTGTGTAAAAATTGGTTTCTGTTGCTAAATTGATTTTGGTAAAGGGGGGAGTGCCCATACCATAAAATGTGATAATTTTTGGTGTAAAAGATCAATGGTCAGCTGTGACAAGCTTCTAATAAATCATTGAAGATTTTCACTGATTTTTTTTTTTTTTTCTAAGGGGGGGTGTAAAAATTTTTTTAAAATTTTGTATAATGGCATCATTTGTATTTTTATTAGTCCTGAATCCAAATTGACAGTGGTTGAGTACGTTGTTGGAGGTGAGGTAGGAATATATTTGTCTATGAATTAGGGTTTTTTAAAGATTTTGGGGGAAGGGTTTTGAGATTCGCTCTGTAGTTATTCAGGTCTGTTTGATTCTCCGTATTGGGGGACCTCTATTTTATATTGATGGGAAGGTAGAGGATTCCATGGATTTGTTAAAGAGTGTTAAAAAATTGAGAGAACTTGGAGAGGCTTGTATATAAAAGGTGGTGTTTTTAGGTCACCTGTTTGTTTTTTAATGTGTTGATTTTTAAGTAAAAATTTATTGGGGGGTTTGGGGGGAGGAATAGGGGTTCGATAGGTGCCAGTGAGATAGCCCAAGTGGAGTATTTAACTTGGGGTTCTTTGTTTTTACCATGGTGGGGAAGAAATCATTGAGTTTGTTTGCTGTTTTTAATAGGTGGGGGTAGGGGTTTATCTATTGTTGGAAAAGGGGTTTTTTTGTATTTTCTTTAGTTTTTTGAACGATAGGGTTTTCCCGGTCTTTTTTTTATCACCTTTTAAGATGTAACTTTCTCATAGTACAATTTTTTTTATTCCCTTTTCAGACCCCGTTAGGTTTGATTTTTAGGTTTTTTTTGGTTTTTTATTTGGGCCCATTCCCTTTCTGCTTAATAGGGGCTTTTATTAAGGATTTGGGGTAGTTGGCTTCAAATATTTTTTTTAAAATATCACCATAACTTAGTTATTATTGACTTATAGAGGAAGAAGGGGTTAAAATTTAGGTGAGAAATCTCTTTAGAATATTTTGAAAACATTTTCATTAGTTTATAATTTATGAATTATGAACTAAGCAGAAAAAATATGCATTACAAAAAAAAGTGAATGACATTCTGTGACATATTTACGATGTTCTTTAGTAAAAGATGTGACTTAAAGTTTATGACGATTACTACTTGGCACAACTTGACATTAGTTTATGTTTTACAGTGCAGTAAATGGTTGATTAAGGTGGAAGTTATGCTCCTGAAAATGGCATCTAATTAAGAAAATTTTTGTAAAATTAACTAAAGAGCATATGGTAATGAATCTAATGAAAATGTCAAACAAATGTTTTTAGGTCAAAATCATAAAAAATTGTAATTGTAGTTGGTTATAGTGATATATATTTAACCCTTTAACTGTCTTGGTGTTGATAGAGACATCTTCACTAGTGCTCTGAATAATTTTTTTTTAAGAGATTAATTTTCTGTGTGTAGTAAGACCAAAAAAAAATATTTAGGGCCAGTACTTACTGAGATATAAGGCCACGAATATGGCACTGGATGCTCACATGATGGCAACATGGAGTCTTGCTGCTTGCAGAAATGTCGCAGAAATACCTTTTTTTCTCATTTTTAATTTACATAAGGAATAAGGATTTTATTTCTTTGCATAGTTTACAATGTGTAATTAAAATTTTGATTTGCTAAATACGTACAAAGAAAGCCACTGACATGCCGGGGCATTTCGGGCAGACTAAACTAAATGCTTAACAGACTACTTAATTCTAGGCATATACAGTGGACCCCCGAGTTTCGTAAAAACTTCACTCCTGAAGTCTGCTCAAGTGCCATTACCGAACGAATTTACCCCCTTAAGAAAAAATGTCACGTAGGTTAGTCTATTTCAGACCCCCAAAAATACTTTTCCACAAGCACTTATAATATTATACTTACATAAATGTATGATTTCCGGGGTTTACGAAACTCGGGGGTCCACTGTACAGTGGTACCCCGGATTTCGTACAGCTCCCAACTCGAACAATTATGTAAGTGTATTTTTGTAAGTGTATTTTTGGGGTCTGAAATGGACTAATCTAATTTACATTCGTCCTTATGGGAACAAATTCATTCGGTAATGGCACTCGAACAGCCTTCTGGAACGAATTATTGACGAAATCCGGGGTACCACTGTACAGTGGTACCTTGGTTTGAATTGGTGTTCAGGCAGGGGCCCTTTTGTATGTTCAGGCT